>JAUMHM010000078.1:35651246-35667349 GCA_032362435.1 Melikaiella ostensackeni | reverse complement strand
TATCCGTTTGATGAATGATGGGTCGGAGTCGACCTTGGAAAGCATGTCTCATGATCTCGTTAGAGTATCGTTGCCGAAACACTTCTCCAACATTTCAAAAATCTGCGCACCGTTAAATCCATTTTTAACACAAAATTTAATGCAAACTCGTTGACGCAAAGTCGATGAAATTTTTTTTTGTGAAAAATCGAAACCACACACAAAGATAGATGTACATAATACGGCGTCACCTCAACAAATGTCAAGCTATCAAGCTGAAAATCTGACAGAACGTCAAAGACACTTCTACCAACACAACAGAAAAAGAATAATTGAAATCGGCCGAACAAGAGCGCCACACGGTGACGAGTTCTAAAACTTTTTGATCAAGAGGTATATATTTTCAAGTGTTACAAGCTCAAAAATGGTTATTTCTGATCCGGATGAGCGGTAAAAAAATCCACGCATAAACCCGCTAAAAGTGACAGGTAATCGTAAAATTCACGAAATATTAGATATTTTTAAGTATTACAAGCTCGAAAATGGTTCCTTCTAACCCGGTTAGGCGGTAAAAAATGAATATTGTATTCACATAATATACTTGCTTAGTATAGAGTATAGACCAAATGAAAAAAAGTTCTATGTTAGCGCGTAAGCGAACCTGCTTAGTAAGCAGATATATATGTGAATATTTAGTTATTTATATATTTATGATTTCTGATCAAAATTAAAAAAATGACCCGCAAATCAATCGTAAAAATGTATAGTACATTGTATTCACATATATACAATATGCATTTTTTAACGCTTATTCGGGTCATAAATAACCATTTTTGAGCTTGTCATACTTAAAAATATCAAATATATCGTGAATTTTACGATTACCTGTCGCTTTAACATGAATGCGCGAACACTGAACATTTTTTTATTTGGTGTATACTAAGTATATATATGGATACAATATGCATTTTTCACCGCTTATCCGGCTAACAAAATAACCATTTTTGAGCCTTTGGCGATGAGAAATCTATTATTTTTCCCTGTTTTGACATATAATGACTTCGCGCGAACTGAAGACATTTTTTTTGGGCCATCTTTTTCGGGAGTTATTTTAGCACCTACCAGAAACTTTTTAGCCTTAACCAAGAACGAAAGCAAAATATTTAATTTTTTCGGTACGCCCTAGTGAGCAAGAAGGACAGAAGTTTGTAGAAGATTTATATACAATACGACACTTTGAGGTCTTTATCGATGTAATTGAGTAATTAGGCTAACTAGCTTGAATCAAATTGAATTGTGCTAAATTGATTGAAGAGCATCCCTAATTAGAGATATGTAGGCGCCGAAGTTAATTTGTCATTGCGTTCCCTCGACTCAGACGTTGATTATTAGTTTGAGTTACGAGTACGGCTGCACTCAACTGACATAATTATGTATTATTGCAATCCTTTCTTACGTGAATGGTGCTCGCTTCACGTACGACGATAAGGTGGTGATTTTTTTTCACAATGATTTGAATGAGTGAAAAAATATAAAGAAGTAAAAAAAAAGAAAATAACTGAATTCAAGTTTCGAATCACGAATATGTACTACTCTATTATTTCCACTTTTTACTACTTTTTCGGTACGAGGCTACTTTTTTCACGAATAATACGAAAAAGTCCCGTTGCATTTTTATTTTGCAAACGTATAAGATAAGAGCACCAATTCTTGGCACCCCCCAATCGTTGGCACCCTTCTCTAGTTTATACGAAATACTAAGAGAAAAGAGGTGCATAGCAATTAGTTTTTGATTAATTTTAAATGTGCAGATATTTTTACGTAATAATATGTATTCATCTTATCGTAAACAATGACTTATTGTTTACCCAATTAAAAAATCAGCCTTGTTTTCAGGGTGCCAAGAATTTTCAGGCTTTCTAACGAAATTCTTTAGATATTGAATTTTCAATTTACCCGTAGCAACGTTATAATTAACCAAATGGACATGTTTAAAGAACATTTCGAGAAAATTTGGATATTGTTATCAACACAATAATTAAGACTCAACGATAATTTATTGAATAAACAGCATGGATGCCAATGCATTTTCAATCAAATGCATCGTATGCAATTCTTGGCACCCCCTGTTAAGATTGGGGTTGTTGCAAATTTTTAAATATTTTTTTTCCTTGTTAAATTGAAAGAGCACTAAAAATTGATTGTAATCCCTCAAGAAAAGTTTTTTCAAATAACTTTGAATATTTTTTAAAATGTGTCAATAGTATACTTTTTGAATTTTTGCGGGAAAATCTGATTGGTTGAGCGAATTGCCGGAAGTAACACAGTCTGAGTAGCTAGGTTGTCCGGTTGGTGGAGGAATCAATATGGTTGCTACCCAGGAAAAAAGAAAAGATTGAAGGATCACTTTAGTGAATCGGTTTCTTTTAAGAAAGCGGATTGGATGATCGTCTTCTAAATCGAAATGACGCATTTGAATCGGACCTCAACATTTGAATGATTTCAATCTACTAACTCCGATTTAGACGTTGTAAATGAGAAAACTCCGATCGAACAGAAATATTTTTATTCTTTTGCGATTTTTTGAATCGGATCAAAATTTAAAAATCATAAATCAATGAGCGCGTGAAAAAAATTGTATAACAGTGTCAGATGATGATATGCATATCCATTTTGAACAAATATAAGACGGATTCACTAAGGCTTCAAACCGATTCAAATTTTCCAATCGGTTCTTTTTCTCTGGGTAGTGATTGCAAGTGTAAACAGTAAACATAACCCACCTCATCTCTTTTATTTATAACACGTTTTAAAAGTATAAAGAAGGGCCTAAAAGGTGTTCAAAATGCCTAGAAGTTCACTAAAACCGGAATTTGTAAACTGTGACAGTGCGAATCTGTCAAAAGTTGACACTTCTGTGCCTGCAGTCACTACTGTGCCTAGCTGCACGCAAACTTATGTATGAACATTTTATACGGATCATCTTTACTATTGCACTTGCAATCAGGTACAAAACATTTATTGAGTGTCTGATATTATTATCCTTGTGCAATGTCAAAACGAAAGAAATCCGACTCACGTGTGCTCACGATTCTGATCTGTGATTGACAAAAATTTGAGGTTACACTCAAACCGCGGTTTTAGTCCAGTGTCGGAGGTTGTCTTCTAATTGTTTTGGCCCCAAATCGGGGGGATCCAAACGTAAACAGTCAGGACCGTGAGAACCATTTCCTGATATTACGCAATCTCCGAACGTGAGTTCGAACCTGGGTACACGCGCACTGCACCTTTATTTATACGCTGCGGATGTTTTACGCTTGGTTTTCGCCAGCTGTCTGCTAGATATTTCGTTAGTTTATGGAGCCACTGCCAGACCGCGGACTGGCGGAGTTTGCGCAATAGCTATTCCTGTGAATTTTTAGGTTATGTTAACCGATTTGTTTCTTCTGCGCAGACAAGAGATGCGCCGCCAGCCCGCGGTCTATCAGCTTGATCCCTGTATATCATTTTTCTGATTGGTTGAGCGGATTGCAGGATGTGACGTTCCAAGGTCACAGTGCTGTCTGAATAGGGATTTCGATACTTTGTCTTAAATATTTTTTTTTCTAAAAACTTAAGTATTCAAAATTTTTTTAAATGAACTAAAATTTTCAGGATTTTATGCAGTATATAAAAAATATATTATCTAAAATTCGTGCAACAATCCTATTGGGTTGTACAATGATTTCTATTCTTGGCAAGAGGAAAAAAGTGAGGTTATGTGCGTTTGCTGTTTTGTAAAAGTGAGAATGGAAAACCAGTAAAAACAAAAATATTTTTCAGAGAAATTACTGCAGCTGTAAAAGAATTGGATAACGAAATTGATAAAATATATTTCCCCTGATTCACGAATTAAAGAAGTCCTCATAACTTCCGCTTAGTGCAAGACATAAATCTGGGTATTTGTTCATAAATTCAAAATAATAAATTTATAGAAAATGTTTCTCTTCACTACTAACCACCTAGTCATAACATCAAAGTTCAGTTTTATATGATTTATTAACAATTTCGCTTGCATATGTCCGGGGTGCCAAGAAACGGATCAACCCTGCTCAAATTGCATTTTTACGCTTACGAGCTTATTTTAATTAATTTGTCATTTCTATCAAATGTTGAAGTAA
The DNA here is from genome assembly GCA_032362435.1 of Melikaiella ostensackeni. NCBI lineage: Eukaryota > Metazoa > Arthropoda > Insecta > Hymenoptera > Cynipidae > Melikaiella > Melikaiella ostensackeni. Next base: position 35,663,210 of record JAUMHM010000078.1, on the reverse strand, counting down.
ATTAGGCAATGCATTTGATTCCGTATTAAATTTTCGCTCTATATTCTTGTTACATTTATTAAAAATAGAATTTTTGTCATTAATTTCTTTCTCAAAGCCTGAAGTTCGCCTTAACTTGACAACAGTTGGGTACCATACCCTACCTTTCGCTTTTCCAGTAGAAAGATATGTCGACTACTTTTGGCCAGGGTGTCTAACGACCCGGAAACTCCGGCAATTTGTCAGGAATTTTGTGCACCTTGAAAAATACGGGAAAATGCCGTGGATTCGTAAGCAGATCCCGGAAATCTGTGCTGGTCATAAATTTATATTGGGAATTTTTATTTTCTTCGTAAAATTACTAATGCCAGCATAAAAGTCAAACTCAAAGGAATTTCTTGTAATGTTGTTTTCTGCCTTATTTCTGCAATTTTTTTGTCCATAAGTTCTTTTTTTATAAACGCGGCATTTGGGAAGAAATTTTTTTTTTCTAGTAAATTTCCCATCGTATTATGGTCCTGAGTTTTTACAGGGGTCCGATGCAGTGAAAGAGAAAAATTCCCTGTCTTTTCTCGGTTTATTACCGAATCACAAACAAATTTTCACGGTCATTGAAGCAAAAAAATTCTAACTCTTAAAACTGAAAATCTTCTAATTTGAAGTAATAGAATCAAAACTGAATTGCAAATTGAAGCAATTAAAGTGGAACTCTTCTGAACTATAAACTTTTGGAATTGAAGCTTAAAATTTTTTCAATTCAAACGCTTAATAATTTACACGTATAAAATGGAAGAGCTCAACATTGTAAACAATTTTAAATTAAACGCCGTTAAACTACAAAATTTGAAATTTTAGACTTTTATAAATTAAACAGTTGAAAGATTTCTGGTAGAAAAATATAAATCCACGTTATCATTTTCAATGCTCTAAATTGAAGAATGAATCAATAAATTTCTAAACATTCAAAATTATATCATTTTGAAGCAATTTTAAGTTAGAAACATTAAAAAATGAACGATTTTGAATTTTGTTTAAAACTAAACACTTTTTGAATTATAGAAGTTGAATTATTTTAATTTCAAGTCGTTTAAAATCAATAATTGTTCAATTGTTATTTATACATCAAAATTTAAAAATTTCACTTACAAATGAAAAATTCAACAAAATGAAACAATTAAATTTCAAAAGTTCAACGATTAAATTTAGCATTCTGAAATTTTAACGATTCAAGGCTTTCTTTTTGAAACAATTCGGTTTTAAATTGTTTAGGTTTGCATATTTGATTTATATACTGAGAAAAAAGATAACTTGAATTGAAGAAATGTAATACTGAATACGTTCAGTCAAGTATTTTTTTGATCGAAAGAAATTTTTCTTATAAAAAGAATGACTTTTTATTTGAAAAACATTATATCTTGAAACAAGAAAAGTTTTTTTCGATCAAAGAAATATTTGATTGGACGTATTCAGTACTGCGTTTCTTTGATTCAAGTAATCTTTTTTCTCAATGTAATTGCTCATTTTAAATAATCAGTTAAATATTGCTAAATATTGAAAAATGTCCTTATTTAAATTAAAAACAAAATTTCAAATTACATGGGTTAGAAATGTAATATTTCGGACTGAAACAACATTTGAACATATGATGTAAAATTAAATAAAAGCGTTTAATTATGAATTTATTACTTTGCAATTATTTAAAAAATAAGAATAGTTTATAAAGTTTCAATCGGACGTTTACATTTGTTCAATTACTAAGGCTTTTGAACTGAAACAGTTCAATTTTTTACGTTCAAATCTGTAAATTGTTTAATTTTAAAGAGATTCAGAATCGTTTTGTAAAATGATTTTCCCGGGTTTTCCCGGTCTGCGGCCACCCTCTTTTAAAATTATTAGTTATAGGGTAAAATATTCAAAATTAGAAAGGTCGAAAAAATACATTTTTCCAATAAATTGTTTTCATGTTTTTGTGAACATCAAAGTAACTTACTTGTTCTAACCAATTTATTTTTTATTAATTTTTTTTCTTCAAATTTGACTTTCTATTCATGTTAGAATTTATTTTAGTAATTTTTATACTATTTTTAATCAACGCATGTAAGGTGGAAGTTTTTCCTATTCATTTTTAAAAATTTTGTTATACTTTTTGTATGTTTCGTTTGAGTGATCATTAATTTGAAGAGCGGATATTTCATATTAAACATTTTTTCACAAGTTTAAGAACAATAAGAAAATGAAACAAATATTAAATGAAGTAGCAATAACAATTTGATAGTACGATTAACTCTTTTAATACCGTTCTTCAATACACACTACACTGCGAAAAAAGTCTAAATAACAACATTTTCTTGGGCTTATTTTAATGCTAAATTTCCATAGAATTTAAACGACGTTTTGACAAAACTATGCTGATTTTTCCTTGAATTCTGCCAAGATCTGAATTTAGAACAAATAAATCGTAATAATTTTCAAACATTCGTCTTACCTTGTTTTAAATTTCGGTTTAGAAGTAATGAACGTCTCATTTTTCTAATACACGTGACGTTTTGACTTTTCATTTTGAGGTATTTTCTTTGAAACTTATCCTAAACCGGTCCGCTTGGTAAAATCATACCGATCCTGATAAAAGAAAAGTATCTTTTAGTACTTTTTAAACTAATAATGACGTGCGAAATTAAGACACATACATCAAAAGAGAAAACCGGTAAAAACGTTGATTCCGATCCGGGAAATCCGAGAATTTGCTGAGAATTTGAAAACGAAATTTCGCTAGACATCCTGTTTCTGGCATAAAATGATAACATGCACAGAATTAAAAAATTATTGTTTCCCCCTTTGATACAATGGGGACTGAATTTCTAACAAAAATATCTCAAAATTCAATTGAGGATTTGGTTGATTCAATAATATTTTGGTTAATTTAATTTAATCAAATGGTAGATTTAACAGAAATTTTGATTGAATTAACCGCAACATTTTCATAAATTATCCAAGCTATTCTTAAATAGCCAAGAAAGCCATTTGGATGAATTGATTTTTTTATAACATATTTTTATTAAGATTGACTTTGTGAACTATAGGATTATGAATTACAATTTACGTTGATGTGCTTCTTGTAAAAAGTAGATTCACTTTTTGGAGTTATTCGCTTCAAATGACCGTGGGATCCTTGGAAGTGATGACGCACGTGTCTGAGGAATAATGATTGGCTTTTGTGCAAACTTAGACTCCAGAGAAATTTTTACGAATGGAATTTGTGAATGACCTGACAACTGAATTCCAGTAGAAACATGTTCTTCGATTTCAGCGAAATAAATCTGGTGTCTATTCTTACAGTTTATGCGCTATCGTCTTTCGAGAGAAATCGTAACCATATAATCATTAGCCAGCAGTCTATTCTCGCAGGTTGCACGTCATCAGCGGGCCGGGCACTCGATCTCGGAGAATTTGATACCGCTTTTGCTCGGAAATTAATGCTAAGTTATTGAAAATTCATAAAAGGATTTGCGAAGTGATTTGTAGAATAATAACCATTGTTTTCATTGAGAAATGTCCTGCTTCATCCTTGGGGCAAAAGTCGTTCTTTTCTTTTGGAGAAAATAGGTTTTTGAATTTTCACTCATCTCGCGTAACTGTGCCGCCCGTTCTTGTACCGGTTTCACGGTTGTTCACACTTGACTGCTTCTGTCTCCCTCTGAGCGTCCCTTGACGCCCTATACTCAAGGTCTTTGCTCGGACAGTCAGTGCCGCATCAGAAGTTGTTTACATCGCGACTCTCTGGCCATATACTTTTGTACGTGTGCCGGGTTCAGAGACTATATATGCGGTCCTGAGTGTTTACTCACACGTCGCTCTAAATCCTGTTGAAACTAGATTTTTAAAGCGCCTGTTACTGTGTTGACCAGACCCGAGGCCGGAACAGTTACGCGAGATGAGTGTATATAAGGATTTATTTATGTGAATTTATGTATTTACAACACTGCTCTCTAAATTTGAATCAGTGGAATTTCACTGTTTGAAATAGCTAAAAGTTGGTTACTGGGAATCAGTGAAAAAGCACTAAATCAATCAGAGGAAAAGGCTTCACTGTTTCAATCAGTAACCGTTTCTCGGGATTCAGGCTTCGTCGATAACAACAATAAAATCAAACAATTACTTCAAGTCTATTCTTTTTAATCCAGTCCTTCACGGAAATTGATAAAGTATGTAACTAAAATTCCTTGGAATTGGGTGATGGACTGGAAACATAATAATCAAGTACCTGTATGAACTGGAAAATGAATGAGAATGACACTGCAACTGTTGTTCATTTTAATTGGCAAATCTTGATGAAATCCTTCAACATATAGTGGACATAATTATAGTAGACACTTGGATACAACTGCACATCACTTCAATTGATATTTTTCTTCAACACTTCACGTACATAACAAATAAATTTTACTGGAGCAAATAACGCGACTCGCAACGCCAACATGTGGCGACATAACCCACACTGCTCACTGAATCAACCAGTTACATTAGAATCACTGAAAAATCAGTGATTTTGATATCACTGATTAAAATCAGTGACGATGTTTTCTAAATGCTTTACTAACGTTCACTGGTTCTTTAGTGGAACATAAGAATGTCACTGGTTTAACAATGATTTAATGAACTACTGATAGAAATAGTGAAAATTTCACTGATTCGAATTTAGAGACTGTGAAAATATATGTCATTGATTCATTAGGTTTTGCTTCCTCATAGAGGAAGCTTTGTAACGATGAAAATTTGGGAACTTCATTTTTTGACATATCTTGACATAATTCGACCTTAGGAGTCCAAAAATGGGGTTTTTAAAAAATGTCCTACACAGAAAAAAAGCTGGGCTCGTTTTGTGTCGGATATTGACCTAAAATTGAAAAGCAGCATTTTTTAGTCAAAAAGGACTTAAATTGAGTTGTTAAAAGATCATTACATGAAGTTGCCGCCGGAACGACAAACCCTTATTGATAAAGTTTAGAGCAGGAACAGATAAGAACAAATATATTATTTGGATTATACATATTTATCAAAAATCGTTTTAAATGTGAATTTTTTTGTAATTTAGCTTATATTTAGGGAAAAAATTGCATGTAGATTTTAATGAAATACATCAGTTTTCAACAACAAAAATTGAATTTGATTCATTAAATATCCCGAGAATGACAAAAAATGAATATGAAAAATTCAAAATTTTTAAGAAATTTTATCAGTATCAGTATTTTTATCAGTATCAGTCAAGAAAATACCTTGAAATGAAAAGTCAAAACATCACGTCGATCAGAAAAATCAGATATTTTTATCAATATCACAATATTAGCAGTAATAGCAGACCCTGCAAACCGAATTTTTTCAAACACGGGGTGATACTTAGTTGATATAATTCGATACAATGTTTATAGCTATCTCCAAACAAAAATTTTCATCTTTAAGAAATGTTGAACTTTTTAATTTTTCGTTTATAAGTAAAATTCTTTTAAATGTTAGGAATGAAGCAACATAATAAGTAACAAATTCGTTTACTTTGACAACATAAATCATAGAAAAAAATTTAAGTGTACCGCTTGGATTCTAAATGCTTTTAATTCTCAAATGTATACATTGTAAAAGGAACATTCATTTTCAACGATACGAACTTTAAAATCTTAAATATAAAATTATCTTCGATTTTTTAGGGAAATGATTGGTAACACTGAGAACAATATTCCAAACCCCTTTTTTTTTTAAGAGCGAGGCGCTATTTATTGCAAAAATTATAACAAACATAAAAAATGTCCGGTTTTCATAATAATTCCCGGCTATTTTCCGGTGCTCGAAAATTCAGGCTAATTCCCGGTTTTTCCGGTTTCCCCAATCAGACGCCACCCTGCATATTTCAATCAGTCCACTAAATTGTAATAGAAACAATACAAAACTAAACAATGAAAGTATCTCCGAAGAAAACTGGAAAAATAAAATTTCTAATTCCTGTAATTTTTAGAAAAACAATTTTCACCTTTTTGTTTTATGTATATGTTTTTGAAATATTTCTTCATAGAATGTTTTCCTTTGTGTTTCAGGGTTGTTTTGAAACTTGGAAGTTCTGTGCCATTTTCGAATGATCTACAACGTGTAGAAAATGAGGTGAAGCCACTTCGAAAAAAATCCTCTTGCCCAAGGGACTATAAAAGAACGAGTGTCGAAACTCATTTCAGAAGTGCTGACTTTGTTCTGGACTGGTGTTCCTTCAGATTGGTAAGTATATTTTTTATATAAAGAATATATTTGATAAAACATGTGAAAATTTTAAAACAAAAAATATTTCATGGAGATCAATAATCTAGTATTCAATGAAAATGATCAATAAAAACAAATCTACTATTGATGTTTCAATTTTCAAACTTTAAATTAAAAAGATATGAATTTTGTCTCTCTGATATTACCTATATTACTAAATTTATAATATTGGAAGTAAAATAATTTAACAAAAGACTTAGAATATATTAGATCTTTAAATGAATAAATTTCTGTTAAATTAATCTTAGATTGAGGAGAGCCATAGTTTACATCAGGAAAGTGCAAGACGAGGACCTAGTATGAATGTAATTGGAAGACCGCCTTCTGGTCTTGTAGAACATTCAGAATGGCGATGGACTCAGCCAAAAAAATCTGGAGTTCCAATTAGGAGCTACATAAAAGAAATTGTCACAACAATTTTCATACCCGCTGTTCTGCTTCTCATTTTATTAGGACTTTTGAGCACAGCCCTTTGCATACACCACGAAAAGATGTAAGTTTGTTTATCTCATAAAGTACAAGATGATAATGCGAAAAAAAGGGAAATCTTTTGTTTCTGAATGAGTAGTAAAGTAAAAGTAAAAAATATGTTCTAATAATTTTTGTAAAGTAAAAAACATCTGTTGAAAGCACTCTAATCATTTATCGTTTATAATCTACTTGGTTATTACTTGATGGTACATGAAACACAATAGTTAAAAGATATAAGAGAATTCAGTCACGACTTCATCAAGAAGGCCAGAGATTGTTTGACTGACAATGAGTTCTAGACGTCATTAGAGACTCCCACGTGGTCCCAGTTATCATTTCCGCGATGAGTAATATGACAAACTTCGTTTAATTAGGTACAACATTTGTCGATTGTTCCAAACCGGTTAAAGCCTGAGACTTGTATAACGATCGACGTGAAGGACAAAAGCGATAGTATAAAAAAAAATCTTTGGCAAGTTCCATTCATAAGTCGAAATCTTTAAGGCCAAACGATGGACAAATGGTAAACCCGAAGGTAAACTAAGTGCAAAAATTAACGGCAATTTGTTTATCTTCAACGTCACAAGCGGACTTATGTATCCTAGGTCAACTTTTCGAGTTGTAAATTACGTCAGAAGATTATAGCTTTCGTAACGACTGTTGTAAGTCAATAAAAGACTTAATAATGAGAATGTTTTGTTAACGGATAATGTAGAAAACGATTTCTGAGATATCCAATTTTCCACTATCAATATTATTGATGTTCTTGTTATCAATTAATATTGACTATTAATATAAGGTTTTACATATATATACTGTTGGAAAAATGCAATATAAATCGAAGTGAACGTTTTGTATTTAAAAAATGAAAGCAAGGTTTTCAATTCAAATTAAATAAGAGGTAAAGAAATATTATCGAAAGTTTACAAATCAGCTTTATGCAAACGTATATATATATATAAAATTGGACAAAAAAACACCTGAAAATGACACTGGCTCCCAGTAGAGCCGCGGTAAATTACACCCATGACCACGCTTCATAACCGTAAGTGCCTTGGCATTTTTCTGGCACGCGGGTTTGGCTTCGAGGTCACGAACCAGTGATGATTTCGCACCTCCGAGAGCGCCGAAGACAAGGACAAACATTTTAACCGAATACTCTCGGCACATTCCCCGCAGCTCCCTTATAAGGTCACGATACCTGTCCCTCTTTTCCTTCTCTTTGACTGCGATGTTCGCGTCGGCCGGGGCCGAGAATTCGATCACGAACATCGTTCGTTTCTCTTTGTCAAGGAAAACGATGTCAGGCCTCGTGTACACAACTTTTAGCCTGAACTCGAAGTTCCAGTAAATTTTGCACAACTCGTTTTCGACAATTGACTCTATTTCTCTGGGAGCGTTCGGCAGAGCTGGGTCGCGGTTAACACCACAAGAGTGACAAAAATGGTAATAAAGCACTCTTAGGGCTGCATTGTGCCTGTGGAGATATGTCCTTCTCGAGTGAGTGGGACACACGGATAGTGCGTGCCGTAGGTGCTCAGAATGTGCATGACACGCTCTGCACCTGTCGCTGGGAACTTCTTCACGTAACATGCGGCTACGGTATACCAAGGTGGAAATGACACCGTCCTGACATGCGAAAATGAAATCCTCTGTGCCTGAATTAAGCGCGGATGATTTAAGGAAAGCAAATCCTAACTCCATCGACAAGGACTGATCTTTTACATTTCTGTGAAAGTTTCCGTGCATTTTCTTGTCTTGGAGCTGTTCGAGGAATTTGTTGAACTCTGCTTTCTTTAATCAGGCTTTCAAAAATTAGGCATCTAGATGGAGTAATGCAATTTTCTCACTTCTGATGTTACGATCCAGGCCAAGGGTCTCGGCCGCCTGCTCCGCGGCTTTGTAGAGAAACGCTCCTTTGCCAATCATCTCGTTGTTCCTGACCATTTTCAGGAGAGGATCTCTTCCATTTGCCCCGATGTGAGCTGTACCTGCAATTGCAGGTACGCAACCTTTTTGGCCAATCAGGTGGCCCATGCTCCGCGTACGTGAGCTAAAAACGCATCTATGTAGATACAGTGTAAAGACACTGGATATTTAGGAGTCTGCGCCCGCCCTTTCGACGTGGGATGTATAAGCGCGGAACGGACGAGTTGATATGCAAGCTTTTCTGCATATGCGTGATCTTACGTGTGGCGATATCGAGGGCCGTTAGCTCGTGCTTCTTCCTTAAAATCATCCCAAATGAATAGAGTAGAACCGGGACGGCAAGCATGTTAGTTGCAGATATCTTCTTCAACGCCGACAGATTGGAAAACCAAATCTGTCGAAGGAGACGCTTGTATCTGCTTCGGAGAGCGTAATTTAAAAATTTTTTGTTAAAAGTGGGGGTTTGTTAAACAGGAATTATCTTTCGTGGAGCAGTATTATATACCAATCGTTCAAGATTTGAGGAATTCATTTAATTTGCTGACAAAAGACGGAGAATAAAAATTGGATTGTTTAAATTAATAACCCTATTTTTTTAGGAACACAATAAATTGTCACGAAAATAATTTATGTAAGAAATACATTTTTTAATCAAATTTGTACGGGAATTTTCAAAAAGCCTGCAGGAATCGTAGGTGAAATGTGCGGGAATTTCATCGTAGGTCTCCCCTGGACACTCTGACCTGATCTGAAAAAAATCTGGTTGAACATTACATTTGATATTGTAAATTTTTTAATGCGATTGCAATGATTCCCGTGTGAATATTATTAAATTTTCAGCAATTTTTCAGTACAAGTGTAATATTACCATGGGAATCATGGAACAGAAAAATATACTACTGACAGAAAGTTTGGGTATATTTCCTTTGACCGTTTGAAAATTCATACTTCCCTTCGAAGGCGAATATCTGCACAAACTGAATCTATGACTTTGTTAGTAGAATCCTTTGAAAGATTGAAAATTTTTGCGTCGAGTCCGCCTAGGTTAAAATTATTTTCTTGAACGAGTCAAAAAATATTTAGCTTCAAAGTCAAAAGTTTTTTTTTAGCAAAATTAACATTTTGAAATTCATCTCTGCCATATCTAGAAAAGTGTTCCTAAAAATTTGGAAAAATCATAAAATCAAGAGTAAATCCTACTTCACAAATATAAATCAAGAGCATGATTAAATATTATGTATTGCTAAGTATTCATAAAAAAATATTTACTCGTGCAATAGAAATTTTGGGAAGCCAAAAGTCCGAGATTTATCGTTAACCTTCATTTGTTATGTGAGGTGCAACGTCAGATTCCATTATATACCATTGTATGTCTAATTGTCTACTGTAATCTGACGTTGCACCTTACAATAAATCAAGGTTAACGGCGAATCTCGGACTTTTGGCTTCCCGAAATTTCTATTGCGCGAGTAAATTTTTTTTTTTTTTGAATACTTAGCAATTATATAATATTTAATCGCGCTCTTGACGTAGATTTATAGACTAGGATTTACTCTTGATTTTTCCAAATTTTTAAGAACACTTTTCTAGATTTGGCAAAGAGTTGAACTCAAGATTTCAAAATGTTAATTTTGCTAAAAAAAAAAATTTTTTGACTTTGAAGCTAAATATTTTTTTACTCGTTCTTTAAAAATAATTTCATCCTAGGTGAATTCGACGCGAAATTTTCTAATCTTTAAATGATTCTGCTTACAAAGTCGTAGATTCAGCTTCTGCATAGATATTCGCCTTTGGAGTGAAGTATGAATTTTCAAACGGTTAAAGGAAATTTACCCAAACTTTCTGTCGATAGTGTACCAATGATCGCCGTGGTACAATTCAACAATTCAATCATGGTTTTATCATTCATCAGTGTAATTTTACTACGTGGAACGTTGTAGCTTTATTAAAAAAGGGGAGAAAAAGCAGGAATGAAATTAAATTTCCCACGGTAAAGCTATTATTTTTACACCATTTTCGTTGAAATTGCTATCGTAATCACTGTTATATTCTATCCCATGATCGCTGTGGTAATTTTCAACTAGATTTTTTTACAGTGTATACCTTGAGTTATTCCTGTTATCAAACATAAAACTTGATCTTCAAGTAATTAATTTGCCTTATTATTACAGACATCTGGAATGTTTATGGAGAATGCGAAAATGTATCAGCAATGTCAGGGCACAGTGGGGCAGTGATGGAAATGCATTTTAGCCCGGATGGAAGTCACATCTATACAGCTAGTACAGACACGACACTCGGATTATGGGATTTTGTCGCAGGAACGAGGATAAAAAAACTAAAGGGCCACACCTCTTTTGTTAATTCGGTATCGGGTGCTCGAAGAGGGCCAATTCAATTATGTTCGGGCAGCGATGACAGCACAATTCGCATTTGGGATCCCAGGAAGAGGGGACAATGCTTTACCTTAAACAATACTTATCAGGTTACGGCCGTGACTTTTAACGATACGGCTGAACAAGTCATCTCTGGGGGAATTGATAACGATATTAAGGTTTGGGATCTCAGGAAAAATGCGGTTCTCTACAAAATGAAAGGTCACACAGATACCATTACAGGATTGAGTCTAAGTCCTGATGGCTCATATATTCTATCCAACGCCATGGATAACACATTGAGAATTTGGGATGTTCGACCTTTTGCGCCTTACGAACGTTGTGTAAAAATCTTCACTGGCCACCAACACAATTTCGAAAAGGTTTATACTTCAAATTCATATCTATAATAATAATTGTTTACTATTTTTTTCAGAGAATAAACATATGAAGTCTATTTTTTCAGAATTTATTGAGATGCGCGTGGTCACAAGACGGAAGTAAAGTTTCAGCGGGTTCCTCAGATAGATTTCATTACATCTGGGATACGACGAGTCGCAGGATTCTTTATAAACTTCCTGGCCATAATGGATCAGTCAACGATATCGACTTTCATCCAAAAGAACCAATCGGTAATGAAATATTCTTGATATTTTTATTTCCAATTTTAAATTAAACAAATATTTGGTTTAGGAATGAATTATTACATTTTGCAAATTTTCTTATTTTTTCAGTCTGCTCGGGATCCAGTGATAAACAAATCTATCTAGGAGAAATTGAACCTTGATTCTTTAATAAATCAACGAGGTACAAGAACGAAAATTAAAATCTTATAGGGTAAGTCCGGGAGAGATGGAACACTTTTTTTTGCTTGACTCTCAAACCATCTTGTTGATACTTGTGTTAATCA
>JAUMHM010000078.1:35598928-35644799 GCA_032362435.1 Melikaiella ostensackeni | reverse complement strand
TATATATAATTATTATTATTATTAATTTTGTTCATTATTATTTTTTTTCATTTAATTTTTTAATTAATTTAATATACATTTAATTGTGTAATTTAAAAATTACTGGGTGGCGAGCGACCGGGAAACCGAGAAAAGACAGGAAATTTCGGCAGAAGTCAGGGAATATGAAAAAGTATACAACAGCTGTCAAAACTGGGATGAAATTCGTGAAACAAAGTAAGTTTTTGTCAATAACGAAAATATGAACTGGATGCGACAGAAAATTACATAGTTTCATGAATTTCATACCAATGAAAAGGTACTTCGCCGTAGACTCAGATATGAAAGAAAGAAAGAAAGTAGTCAGAGAATCGTATCTTTCGGTCAGGGAAAAGTCAGGGAATTTTGAAATCCGTTTTCGCTCGCTACCGTGAAATTAATGCCTTTGAATACTTGAACGATCTTAATCGACACTAAAGAATGAAATTCTGAGAATTAGATCATTTCAAATTAAAAGCGCTTCAAGTTGTTGAATTTTTAATAGTAGCATTTTAAATTTTAGAGTTTTTCTGTCTGGATTAAAAATTTAAATTGTTCGAAATTGGACAGCTTTTTCAAAGCTGAATAATTTAAAATGTATGAATGATACAATTTCAAATTTCACTTGCTCAGTCTTGTATAATTTTAAATTGAGTCTTCATACTTGAACAATTTTCAGTGATTTTTTTTCGATTTGTCGAATTTTCATTGGCCTAAATGTACGTTTATTAGTTTTTCATACTTTGGTTTTTCAAATAGTTTAGGTATAAGCATATTCAAATTTAATGGCTTCTACTAGGGAATTGTACAAATTTTAATCTTTTTCATTTGGAAATAATCCAATTTTTAAAACTTTAAATTTGTACAATATTGAACGTTTGAGTTTGAAATTGTTTTCTATTTTTAATGTTTAATTTTCAATTTTTAACTCTTCAATGTGTAGACTTGTTTCACATTTGTGGAACAAAGTGAACAAATGAATCTGATGATGATTATTATTATTAATATTATTATTATTTATAGAGAAGTATGCAAAAATCCAGAAACAATTGAAGATACACAGAAGGTGCCACTGGATTCTGAATTATATGAAATTGATGGTACAGACAGTGATGAAGTAATTGCACACTTGGTACAAGCTGAATTTAATCGTGAACACGATTTAATGTTAAAACGGACTGAAAACAAGTACAATCGCGATTCAAGAGGTAATTCACTGAATTAAATTTAGTGTTTCAAAATACGTGTATCTAAAATATCCCTTCTACTCTTATTTAATATACCTACTCTCAAAATTATTGAATAACGGTCCACTTTTATTTAAACTGCTACAAAAAATGATAATATATTTTTTCACTTCCAGTAAACATTTCTTACTCAAATTATCGAGCAGGGCCTTTTGAGCTTGAAGAGCCAAAACCCGTCATTGATGAAAATCGAGACATTGATCATTTTGTTGCAAGTATTTTCTTTAATAATTTGTCCTTTTACTTTAGAAAATAAAGAATGTTTTGAGTTTCATAAGCTGCTAAAAATTTGTAAAGCAACCTTTTAATATTTTAAACTTAGTAAAACTTTTAATCTTGACTCAACTGAAATTTCAAAATCTGAAGGCTAAAGTTTCAGCGCTTTTAAGACTCAATTCTCGCGCTCTTGAAGCTTCTTGAACTAGAAACCTTCCATATTAATTCAAATATTCTAAATTTGCAGGAAGTAGAAAAAGAATACGCTTCCATACCGCGCTGTGGGTACAAGAAAGTAGTAAACGACGAAGGCGAAGGTTCACAAATTGTGACTAAGCACGACATCCTGATGTCCTCCAGAATTAACGCTTGCCGCCTTCTCGAATTCCCTCCGGGAATCGAAACCGGAGACACAGGAAAATTCGACGTAAAGTTGGGCAACAGGGTTTTCAATGACCTCCGCGCTCATAGTCACGCCCATTGTTCCAGAGAAAAAGCCAAAGCCAGGCTTACCGCGAAACCTAAAGAAAAGGAAAAATAGTGTTTTGGCCTCTTATCTAAAAAATCTATTTTTCTGATTGAAAATCCAATTTCAGAGTTCTGCATTTGTAGCCGCAATTTAATTCCTTTTCGCCAAAATGTTCAGCATGAAAGACTGAATCTACGGAACTGAAAACTAGACAGCCTTCTTTTGGTTTTCTACCGATTTCAAAATGTAATATCGAAGAATCAATAAACTGTTTGTAAAAATGTAATTTATCTCGAGTCAGAAAATATTAACTGTTTAAATTTACTTTAAAAATGATCGTTTACAATATTTTAATGCAATACTAAATTTAGTTGCATATACGGAATCTTGCATGAGAATTAATATACATTTATGCATATAATCATTTTTATAAAATGTGGTAATTAGTTCTTCAGTCCATAATTATATTTTTAAGGTATTTCAGTCATCGAACAAATTAATTGAGGTTTCTAGTTTACTAACAATGTAGTAATTTATCTTCGGAACACCTGGAAATAGTTGAAACTGAAAATAAATTGCTCCAAATTCTAGATTATTGATCAACATCTAATGTGTTGCTAAATATCAGTTTATATTTGGATTTCTAATATTTCCCGATGGCCTTTCCAAGTCTTACAATCTCAAGGAGGTTAGAGTGGGTGTACTTTTCCTTGTGGCAAAAATGGTTCGCAAAAGAAACCTCTTTGGGACGTACGTTGTTACCATCAGATTAAAAAATAATCACATAAACCTTAAAACACAAGTTCTCATCACGGCTTTAGCCAGCAGGACCAGCATTTTTGGCCACTCGTTCAAACGATATAAATCCAATCAGTTTTAATACATCCTAATCGTTCTCTATCCGTGCAAAGTCAATAAGTCAGTATCACATTTTAAAACAACTACCTTCACCTTAGCTCTTTTGTCGGAGGTTTTAGCGGAATTTTCCCCAGGACGAATCTCTCCTGCAGGTACCAACTCTTCTCGTCATCAGTTAAAAGTCCCTCCGCAGCGTAAATAGAATCGTCAACAACTGCAGTCGCAGAAAATCCACCAAAAGTCGACTTTCCAAAAGGACTAGAGTTGGCGCCAGCGAATGCATTTTGGCTCTGCCCTGTAGTTCCAAAAGGTGAACTAGCCACTTGAGGCGCAGCCATAAATGGATTTGTCAGGGTTGTCGCGACGGTCGTCGCCGCCATTGCAAAAGGTGAAGCGATGACGCTTCCAAAATTAATCTGAGCCCCAAAAGGCGGTGGCGCTGTAGTTGGGACTCCAAATCCGGAAGCAAGAGGAGTTGCGGGGGAAGTGACGTTTCCGAAAGCTGTAGAACTATCAGTTCCAGTGACAGTTTGTCCGAATGGCGCAGATTGAGAGAAAGGAGCTGTCGTAGCTGTTCCAAAAGGTCCACTCGTTGTGGCGAAGGGTGCCGCAGCAATTGTCGTTTGTCCAAAAGGTGTTGCAGCAGCGGTTGCAGGATGTCCAAAAGGTGCTGTAGCAGCACTTGTCGTTTGCCCAAAAGGTGCATTAGCAGCGATTGTAGTTTGTCCAAAAGGAGAATCAACAGCAGTCGCAGTATGTCCAAAAGGAGAACCTGCAGCTGGTGTTTGTCCAAAAGCTGCTTGAGTCCTTCCACCGAAAATACTCATGGCTGGTGTTGTCGAAGTACCAAAACCAGTTACGTTTTGCGCAGATCCAAACATCGTTGTGCTCGCAGTCGAGCTTCCAAAGATGCTACTCGTCGTCACCGGAGCGCTTCCATAACCAGCTTGCCCACCAAAGACAGATACAGGTTGCGTCCCGCCAAAAGTACTCGTTCCCCCAAAAATCGGAGCGGCTCCAAAAGTTGTTGTTTTAGGTTGACCGAATACTGAAGTATTTTCTGCGGGAATTGTAGATCCAAAAACGGAAGTGCCACCTGAGTTTCCAAAGACGCTGGGGTTCCCGAAAGATGGAGGCGCTGAACCTCCGAAAGTGTTTGCCGCGTTGTTTCCAAAAACGGAAGACGGTTGCGTTGTTCCTGATCTCAAAAAGGAATTATTCTGAGTGGTTCCGAAGGCAGCGGATTGTCCAAAAACCGGTTGTGCTGTCACACCTCCCCCGAAGACCGAAGAAGTTTGAGATGTTGCAAAATTCTGGGTCGTTTGTGTCCCGAATGCTGGAGGTGGTGGTTTTGTCGATCCGCCGAATAAGGAAGTAGTACTGGGAGTAGATCCAAAGACAGAGTTGTTTCCGAATGACGATTTTGAACCAAACACTGATCCAGTATTGGTCGTAGTTACAACTCCAAAGATGGAATTTCCTCCAGTGGAACTGAAACTTCCACCGAATGGATTTCCCGTAGTACTAAACGATTTCCCCCCAAAAACGCTGGAAGTGGAAGAGGTAGTCGTGGCACCTAGTTGTGGAGACGCGAAAGAAAAGTTGGATGGCTTTGGTGCTGTAGAGGCACCAAAGGCGGTTTCTTGGCTGGCTTTTTGAAGATTTTCCTGAAAATTGTAGAAATTCGTTGATAAAATTTAAATATTGTCCTGTTCTGATCAGCGACATTTTAAATATTTATCAATTATAATTATAAAAGTGACTTACCAACATTGTAACAATTTCCGACGATGGATTTTTGAGCACTTCTCGTTTAGCTTTAATGTCTTGGCAAAGCTGCTGAAACTGCACTTTCTGCAATGAAAAATGGGGATATTATCGTCAGCAAACAGATATCCGGCAGATAAACCCAAGATATTTTGAAATCATTTCTTGTATCTTTGAGTCAATCCTAAAGTTCTTTATGAAATCACACTTTATATAAATCAGTCTTCAGAAACCAAGTAAACTGTAGAGGAAGCCTATTTGTAGTAATGATTCTCCTCAAAGCATAAGAAACTTACAACTTGATCAACGGTGCCTTTTTTCTCTGCTTGATACATTTCCCACCGAACTTCCTCTGGGGAGAGATCTTCCATTCCAGGAATGCTCGGTTGCTCCTTAAAGGGTCCAAAACACGAGAAGAGCCATTGTCCACCTCTTTCTGCAGCCAAAACATCTTCGGCGACGACTAAACTGTTTTTAAAATTTAGATTTCGTTCCATACAGACAAATAAAATTCGAGAACTTGACATATAAAAAGATTTTGTATACTTACGCAATGTTTTTCCCGTCGTAAGTCCTATTCCTATTCACATTTTGAGCTAGAAATCAAGTTTTAATTTTTAATTGCAATTAAAAATCCCAATAATGTACAATATTCTACCTAACCTAAAAGCGGCACAATTTCTTTTTTGAAATTTTATACACTTACTGTAGGCGTTTGCGTGCTCATATCTACAATATTGCCCGAAGCGGCAGCTTCCTTGTTGGAAATGTTTGCATACAACCATTGAACTTGTTTAAAACTTACATAAATTTATAAAAACATTTCAGTTGTTTACGTTTCACACGGGTTTCACGTTATCTCTCTCTGACGTCGGGTCGAAATCACCTACCGTCAAAATCCAGGGAATCATAACCTGGAAAGTCGAATCTTCAACTATATATATTACATATTTGTGGAATTCTGGAAATTAAAAAACATAATGACGGGATATTTGAATTTTAGTAAATATAAAATTTGGGCTCGATCCTTTATTGATTAAAAATTCTACAACCAGTCTGAAATTGAGGTATTATATTTATCACTGACTAGCATTACGGAATTTTCCGTAAGACCAACCTGGTCAAATATAGCGCTAGGGCCAGAGTTACGGAAAGTTCCGTAACCTTAGGCCTGAACGAGCTGGAAAGAGGGTGGTCTCACGGGAAATTCCGTAACGCTAGACAGTTCAATTATATTTATTAATAAGACAGGAAGACATGATTGAAGTTTTGTGTGAATTTATTAATTTTTTTTACATTTGAGGCTGTGCTAATAACAATTTATTGTGCTGGATTTTTTCATTCTCTGATTCGGATTAGAGAATTCGGTATTGAAATTAAGAAATAAATTATTTGAGATGACGCCCATTCCTATCTTCATGATTAACTTGTCGGTTTTGTTGTTCGTACATTTTTTCAAATGTAGCTTCATCGATTCTAATTAAAAAAATATAAATATTTAGTCTCCTTCATCTGATAAATTTTGCACATTTAATTGACACAAACAAATTTTTAGAGTCTTAGAATTCAGTAAATTAAATTTAAATCATTGTCAAAATAAAAATCTTACATCTTTGTCTTATTAAAATCATCATTTTCTTGAAGTCTACTGCCCACTTTCATAGATTCTTTCCAAATAGCCTCATACAAATAATCGGCATGTCTTGTTTGTTCAGAACTAGGAACAGGTATTTTGTGCAAAATATTCCACATGTCCTGTGGAACCATTTCAGCAAGTTTTTCGGCTTCACAAGTATTTGGAAAGTTCCACTTTGTGTCTTCAGCTTCTGCACATGAAAAAAAAAAACACATTTTAACATTTAGTAATCATAATTAAAAATAATGAATCCATGAATGATGAATTACCAGAATTAGAATCGTATCTTCTAGCTTTGTAATCGAAAGTAAAACTTTCCGTGGACTTTTTCTTCATATCTGACATTTTATCCTTTGATTTTGAAACATCTTCTACCTTCTCTGTTTCACCTTCAGAGAGAATATCTTCTTTTATAAACCGTTCTTCCTCTCCTCCATCTCCAGGAGTTTCTTGGTTGACGGGAAATTCTTCATTTCGCAGAGGCAAAAGTGCTCTAAATGCAGGCAATAGGTGTTCCAGCAACTGATTATATCCAGAGTTTGAAAAATCGCGGAGCCTATACGATTTTTCAAATTAATCCAATTTTAAAAAAAATTTTATTTCAGTTTTTCGAATTCGACAGCACTTGCAATATTTAGCATATCTAAATTTAAGGTCCAAAATTGAAAAAGCCTTTGAAGACATTCAAAATTGAAAGCATCGAATTCAAAAACAATAAAATGTTCGTTTTCTAAAAGCAAATAAAAAACTTACGAGTTCCGCGCTGAGGGGAGTCCAAAAATAGTAAGCAAAGCAGCCACAAATGCAATTAAATAAAGAAACATGTTTCGTAAAATTTAAGAGATATGTGGCAGGACCTTGACTTGAAACCAAAATGGTTGACCAAATTAAAACAGAAGCGTGTCGATCTTTTTCATTTCGGGTTTCGTTTATTTCAATAACTTGCATTCGAAAATTTTAAAGTAAAGAAATTCCACGTTTTGTCTGCAATCTCCCCAGACTTGGAATTAATTTACAAAGCCCTTGGGTACAAAATCAATCAGAGTAGCACTGCTCTCCAAAAAAGAGCTGCTCGACCCTAAAACTACAATCCTTACTTTTAGCGAAAAGCTTCACCCCGAATGTGAATCTAGTTGAAGTAAAAAATAAGTTCTATTGAGAAGATTGAAATTAGAATCCGGGAGTTGTGAATTAATAAAAGATCGCAATTATCAATTGTTAGGAGCGATTAAGTCCAAGGGCGGATACAGGTTTTCATTTGGGGGGGGGGGGGGGGGGTCAGGAATTTTTTAGATGAAGACTGTAAGTAATAGGTCAAGGCGAGATTAGAACAGTACACTGTTTTTAAAGACTCAGGTCATAATATAATTTTCAATAAAATACATCGTACATTGCACATAATTTTTCATTTGCTATTAAATCTGTGATCTTCTTTCTCTTTTTTCAGATCCTAAGGGGGGGCCATCGCCCCCAACGCCCCTCCCCTGTAACCGCCCTTGATTAAGTCGATGGAACTTTTCGCTGCAAACTTGTTTGCAAATCCCTAATAATCTAAGGTTTGGCTTGCACAAGACTAGAGGTACCATCGTACCACTATCAAGTCGTAGTTTGTCAATGTGCAATAAATTCATGGGATATTTAGTGCAAGTGTTATGTGCTCGTGTATGTACAATGACGCATTATCGATAATAAACACCGAGGCAATTGAAATTTTATACACTTGGTATTGAACTCTGAGACACTAAAGTTGACTATAAAGTAGAAAATACCATAGTTAAAGATCGTTGGACAGTTGGACACAATTCTTCGTCGATCAATTCCAATCGATTCTAGGAAATGTGCGTTTTTCATTTTGCCTTTCCCTTCTCAGGTAGCAAATGCGAATTCACTATAAATAAAAAGATTGCAAAAAACCACTCTGAAAATGCGCACTGAAAAATGCTCTTGAAGATAAATTCGCTATCCATTCACAGTTTTCAATTGGCCAACTAAACATTTTTAGATAATGTAAACATTTTTTGAAATCAAGTTGAATTTTACTAATGTAAAAATACTTAGTTGGCAGCCTAAACTAAACTAGATCGAATTAATTAATAATCGTATTATGCCTTCGTATTTTTCCTCCCTGGACTGAATAATACACTGTTTAAATATTTAACTAAAAGATTTTCGTTCTAAACTTGGAAAAAATGCCCAATTTGTATCCTAAAAAAGAATGCGTATTTGGTTAGCCAGTATTTGGCGTTAACTCTATTCATATTGACAAAAAAAAAAGAATAATTTACATGAATTTGGATTCTATCTTCACATCGTATTTGACAAAGTTCTTTTTACGATGCTAATTCGTCAGCGATATCCATGTAAAACACAAGAATATATCAAATATATAGCATTTATATATATTATTTCTCTTTTGACATCATCATCTCTCGTGTATCATTGTGTCAAATAAGATTTAGTCATCTAAATCGTTCACGTGTAGCACTTCTCTGTGGGTGAGTCCAGCCTGAAAAAGAGTTATAATATCTTTACTGGGGTAAATAATCCTTCGAGGAAAACTCGTCGTTATTTCAAAGGTCGTGGGCGAGTCTGGTTGACTGAATATCCAGTGATATACGTCCTGTGAAGAAATTTCATAATTAAATATTATAACTTAGATGCGAGTAGAAATTCAAATGAGTAGAAATTAAAATGAAATAAAATAGTACTTGAATCGTGTCGGTGGGGAGAAATCGCCTTTGCAGGGTCCTTTCGCGGAGTTTAATTTGAAGATGACAAGCATTGGGATTCGAAGGTTCCGGCTCAAAGGGAATTTTCCTAATCGTGAGTTCCTTTTCCATGCGAATACGCTGAATCTCCATTTCCTGAGCGTCAAGTTTTTCCCTTTCTCTGGCTTCTTCTTCTTCCCGAACTCTCCGTTCTTCCTCTCGTCTTTTATCTTTTTCTTGATCGGCTCGCAACGATTCCTCATAGGCTTGGTCCTGTTGCAGCCTAAGTGACTGAGCTGCGCTCCTCTCCGCTCTAAAGTCAAGTTGATAATGTTTAGTTTAGACATTGAAGCATTCTGATTCAACAAACCGAGCAAATTTAAAATTAAAGTGGCGAAATTTCAGGTGTATTCCATCAATTCTAACTTAGTTTTTAAATTTCACTCACCGTTCTTGACGAGCCTGAATTAAATTCATCTCGTTGTTGTCCACGATAGTTTGTACACGCTCGATTAATTCTTCTGGGGAAGGTGTCCCTTCCATTCTAAAAATAAAATATTTAAAATCATAAATTATTAAAAGATCAAGGATCAATCATTAACTCTTGAAAGGAAGAAAATGTGGAAAAAGATGAGATTCTTACCGGCCGACGATAGTCATGCGGTTATCCTTGAGGACAATAAGAGCAAGGAAGGGGTAAGTACCAGACTTTAGCGCTTCCGCAACTTTGTAACCTTCACCCGACTGGACATTACATGCCCAGAATAATGTGTGCATGTTTATACACCGAACGACGTCTTCATTTCCCAAGGTATTTCTGCAAAAATAAGAAACGATGATGTTTATTAGAAAAAGCCGAATAAACAAAAGATTTATAAATTAAATTACCTGCACCACTGCTCGACTTCTTGGGTGTCGTCCTTGTGCAAGTAAACCATCAAAAATCTCAGTTCCTGTTTGGCGTCAGAAAGAGCCTGGCTGTAGGAACCCTGGTAGAAAACTGGGTGAATTCTACCATAATGTTCCTCGTAGAATCTGATGAATTTCATTACATCTTCTACGGGATCTGATGATACTGAAAATTGAAGCAAAATTTGTAGTAAAAGGAGTTTCCGACAACAGTGTGTAAACATAAAATAAAAGTTTTTAAATCATGTTTGTAAATGAAATCGTACCAGGTCTAACATTCTTCCGGAATATGGCAAACACTAATTGCAAAATACTAGTTACTAGGTTGTAGCACATGGAAAAAACGTAGGAGAGAAATCCTCCGCCGCCAGCTGCACTTCCTGGGGAACTAAAGTATATTCTTGAAGCCGTGTCATCAACGACAGCTGGTGGTCGCGAACGTGAATCTTGTGCGTACATTGAGGGTCGACCTTCGTACAAATTAAGCTGTTCCTGTTTTGCAAAAAGTTTTTTTTTGTTTCAGAGCTCTATAGTCTTAAATCGAAGCCTTCACAGGGTGTCTACTCAAATCCTTGAAAAAAATTCCGACAATTCCAGATTTTTTCCAGATATAATTTTTCTTAATATGGAGCCATTGAAGCAATAAATACTGCATTTTTTAAAGCAATCAATCCTACACCCTTTTAAAATCAAAGCATTACATTACACATAACAAATGCAACTGTTTGGTAGAAAATTAATCTGTGTTGGTTGAAGATTCAACTATTTGGTTAAAAAATTAAGTTTTTTGCTAAAAATTCATATTTTCGGGTTCAAAATTCAACTGTTTTGTAGTTTATTCATATTTTTGGCTTAAATTTTTAATATTTTGGTAGAAAATTCAACGATTTGGTTGAAAATTCATATTTTTGAGTTGAAAATTCAACTCTTGTTGAAAATTCGTCTTTCTGATTCAGAAATTTACCACTTTTGGTAAAAATTTAATCTCTTTTGATTAAAAATTCAACTTTTCATTTGAAATTGATCTGTTTCCGTTGAGGATTCAACTTTTTTGTTGAAAATTCAACTATTTGGTTGAAAATTAATTTTTCTGTTGAAGATTCATATTTTCGGATTAAAAATTCAACCGTTTTGTAGAAAATTCATCTTTTTGGCTTAAAAATTCAACAATTGAGTAAAAATACTTTTTCTTTCTTGGTTAAAAATTCAACTCTTTTTAAAAGTTCGACATTTTGGTATGAATTTCAACTTTTTTTATTCAAAATGCAACGTTTTGGTAGAAAATTAACTTGTTTTGGTTGAGGATTTAAATATTTTGGCAGAAAATTTAACTATTTGTTTCAAAATAAACTTTTTTGTTGAAAATATATACTTTCGAGTTAAGAATTCAACTGTTTTGGAGAGAATTCGTCTTTTTAGCTTAAAAATTCATCTCTTTTGGTAGAAATTTCATCTTTTCTGGTTGAGGATTTACCGTTTAAGTCGAAAATTTGTTTGTTTGTTTTTTTTTTTGTTAAAAATTAAGTTTTTTTACCTGAAAATTTAGCTTCCATTTTAGGTTTAAAACTGATCTATTTTAGTGGAAAATTTAACTATTTTGTTGAAAATTCGTCTTTTTTGGTTGAATTCAACTGTTTTTAATTAAAAATTTTAAGCTTTTTTGATTGAAATATCAACTATTACATTCTTCGTTGAGAATTCGTCATTCTTGGTTGAAAATCTAACTACTTGGATGAAAGTAGAACTACTTTGTTAATCATTCATTTTTTTTGTTGAAGATTTATCATTTGAGTTGAAAATTCGTCTTTTTCGGTAGAAAATTCAACTCTTTTGTTGTAAATTCGTCTTTTTTGGTTTGAAAATGTATTTCTTTGAGTAGAAATTTCATCTTTCTTGGTTAAAAATGCACCTGTTTGATTAAATTCAAGTGCTTTTGGTTAATTTTTTTTTTTTTTTTTTGGCTAAAATATTAACTATTACATTTTTTGTTCAGAATTCCTCTTATTTGGTACAAAACTCAACTACTTGGTTAAAAGTTGGACCACTTTGTTAAAAAATCATTTTTTAAAAATGAAAAGTCATCATTTCAGTTGAAAATCAATCTCCCTGAATGAAAATTTAACTATTTTGTTGAAGAGTCATCATTTTAGTTGAAAATTCGTCTCCCAGATTGAAAATTTAACTCTTTTGTTGAAAATTCTTTTTTTTTGGTAGAAAATTAATCATGTGTTTAATTTAGTTAATCAATGTGTTTAATTTAGGAAGTTTTGATTAATATTTAGAGTACATTCTTAAATATATTAATTATCACCATAGAATGACTAAATAAATTAATAATACTAAAAAAATAATTAATCAAATTTCTTAATTTGGCCTTAAAGTACATAAATTCTGTGTGTTTTTAACACATTAATACTCTGAATAAAAGATATTTTACTGAGAATAGTGAAAATGTTAAAAAGAAGTTTGATTTAAATTAGTATAACTCCAGGAATATAAAAGTTAATTTACAAATAAAAAATCATTGTTACTTAATTTTGATTACAATTTAAACAAAAATTGTAGCACGTTTAAAAAATTTCTCTGACTTAAAAAAAATGCCCCGAAATTTCAAGGTTTTTCCAGGTATATAAAAATTCCTTGACAATTCCATATTTTCCAGGTGAGAAGACACCTTGCTTCAGAGTGAGACATTATCCAACTGCAAGTATTTTTATGTGGACGATTCCAAGTTGAAATACGTTCCTTAATTGATAATTCTCAAAGCAGGATATCAAAATATTG
Organism: Melikaiella ostensackeni; assembly: GCA_032362435.1. Lineage (NCBI taxonomy): Eukaryota > Metazoa > Arthropoda > Insecta > Hymenoptera > Cynipidae > Melikaiella > Melikaiella ostensackeni. Next base: position 35,632,187 of record JAUMHM010000078.1, on the reverse strand, counting down.
AGTTTTTTCAAATAGCAAGTTCGAGGTATTCCAAATTTAAGAAAATATATTAACCAATTTCGCACATAAGTTTTGCTTAGTACAGAGAGAATTGCGAAAATTCTAAAAAACAACGCAGGTCTCGAGCCGCAAGGATAATTAGGAAATTCAGAGCCTTTTTTGTTACAAAATACATCGAATCCTTACCTGAACCGCCACTTCCAAGTTCCAGTTGTGACGTTGCAAGACATCTCGACACACAGAAAGGTCCTCGATGCCAGTCAAATCCTTAAAGAATAAAACATTGTAATAAAATTCAAAAGCGTCTTTTTATCCAGACAAAGGAAAGAAACTACAAAGTTCTTTTTACCTGAAACTGAAGGACCTTTTCAGTCTGGTCGCTACTGAGCTCCCCCAATAAATTGTCTGCCATGACAATATTTTGCCAGCAAATCAAAAAGAAAAATCCACGAAATCGTAACTACACTTGAATAAATGTTAACAGACTCATCAGCTGATACACACAACGGGATTATCTCCGATAGAAAAATCCTGTTTAGTCATTTGGAGCACAATTTTCGAAAGTTAACCTCGATCATGACACGTTTTCGACGTTAGAGACACGTCGTTGTCATTCTTTCTTGTATTGTAGTACAAGAATTGACAACATAGCTTCAAGGTACTTTAAGAAAGAGTGTTTTTTCACCCGATTTTAACACAATAAGAACAGGAAGACGAAGTCGACACCGCACGAAATCCCGTAACCTGTATGTGGATCGAGGAACCTTTGAATCGCGTGACGAAAAAATAGCACCAAATTTAACAATTTTGATTTTTCAAAGGGTCTCACTCTCGATTTTTGAGTTGCGCATGATTTTCTTGAACAAGGAAGGGTTAAATGAGCATGAAATGTTGATGAAAAGTTTTTTAAATCGTGATTTGCAACTGTCCCACTACTATACTTTTGGTACGTTTACAATTTTGCCCTAACGCCCAAACAATGGCCAAACGACACGCACCAATCACGATCAAAGTACCAGCAGCGGGAAATTCAAATTTGCTATAAAATAAGTTTTTTACAGAGCAAATTTTTAGCTTGTTAATTTTCTTCTTTTTCGTACAAAATTCAAAGCAAAGTAAGCTCCCTAAATAAAATATATTATGGCTCATATGTTCTGAAGTAAAGTTTGAAATACAAAATTAGCCATTGTTTGAGTGGTGGACCCTTTCCTTAATAATCAAGAAGAATAAAATTGCAAGTTCAAGTTTTCCACATAGTGAAATAACATTATTTATTTATATTATACATGTGATGTACAACTTTATAACTCTTTACATTTCTGATTCGTACTCTACCATTTGTAACAATATCAATTTACAATTCCCCCATATGAACTTCCTCGAACAATATGTTCTTTACACAAAAGTAACGGAAGTTTACAAAAAACAAGGTACATACTATGATTGAAAATCGACATGTTTGGATTCAAAATACACATATCGAAAAAATTTATTATAATCTTATCATTTTGAATAACGAACGGAATGAAAGTAAAGAATTAATATACTTTATCCCCACGCCTATTTAATACCACCCTTTATATACAAACCCTCGAAAATTCAACTTTTCTCCAATAATACCTGTTACTTACACAATATCAGCTTTTAAAAAGAGGCACCAGTAAATTTTTGAACTACTAAAATTATAATTAACAGGCTCCCAACATTTAATTTTTAATTATAAAAATATTTCTGAATTATATAAGCATTTAAAATTATTTTTGAGACTCTAGCAACTTTTTAAAGCATTTTCATTTAAAAGATTTTGATTCTTGATAAAATTATAGTGTTTTCTTGGAAATTCTTTTCAATAAAAAAAAAACTATTCCTAAGAGATTAAATCTAATTCTAAAAATCTACAGAAATTTATCATTATTTGAAAAAATTGTGTGGAATAAAACCGGCAGAATTTCCATGAAACTTGTCAGACCTTTTCACTTTGGTACTTTCAAGTAAATATTTCCCATACTACTATTAATGGACCACAAGATATTTGTACTTTGTCGAAAAACATTTTTTTTTGCACGGAATTTTCAAAAGAATTACTATTCTGGATAATTAGTATTCCAATAGACCGAAAATTCACTCGTGCCTCTGCATATCAAAACCAAGAAAAATAAAAATAAATACAAAACATTTGTTTTAAAAAAATAGTGACAAAATGTACACATTACTCTATTTTCAGAGAGGAAAGAACCTTGAAGGCGCACCAGGCAGCTCTTCAAATATATGAATAAAATCTTATTCAAATGCCAACGGTATAGAAGGAATCGGTAAAACTGGATTCAAAGTTTCTACTTCCAGAGCAGTTGCCATACAATCACTAGCAGCTTCAACCTCACCCAAGGACTCCAAAATCTTCCCCAGGTTATACCAAGTCTGATGCGAGGTCGGATCCATTTTTGCAGCATCTCTCAAAATTTTCTCAGCTAGCCTCTGACTGCCAAGGTAATGATAAATCAGACCCAAATGCTGAAGACTCTTGATATGAGAAGGGTTGATTGTAACGGCATTTTGGTACCACTGTTTCGCCTCTGAAAACTCCCTTTTGTACTCATACAACAAACCCTTCGTGTACATAATTTGATGACTCAAAGGATAAATACTAGCTGCCTCTTGTAAAGACAAGGTCGCTCCGAGAGTTTGTTCCAAGGCCAAAAATACCTCTGCTAAAAGAATCCAAACTTGTAACTGCAACAACCACAATTTATGAGGTCCTGGCTTTGGCATAAAAGAACTAAGAGACGAAGCAACTTCTGACAAAGCTTGTTCGACTTTCGAAACTGCTAGAGAATGGGTATGAAGTGAATTCGAATCCTTATCGGACATCTCTGAAGTGTGAAGTTGAAAAACACTTCTGGTCTCACTTCGTTTATCGCTGTGCTGTTCACTAGTGTCAGTATTCACTTGGCTTTCATACAAGTTCTTCCATCTAAAGAGCATGTGTTTTATAGTAACAAGTGCATTTTCTTCCCCCATAATATATAATTCCAATCGAGCCTTTATGTAGAGGAAGTTGAGATTGTCTGGGTACTCTTCTAAGATGGAATTGATCAAATGTAGAGCCTCTGCATATTGCTTCTGAGCTGTCAAGAGTAGAATCAACAAATTCAGAGATGGAATGTGTTCAGCTCGTAGATTCAGAGCAATTTTCACATGGCTCATGGCATCAATCATCTGCCTATTCATTGCATGTTCGTGAGCTAAATAATACTCCACCAGGTGATCATTCGGATCGATTTGTTGAGCCTTGTGGAAAGAGTCAAAAGCCATACTTGTGTGCTGAGTTTTGTCTTGTCTGACCAATGTATTTGCAGCAACAATACTGTGTCCAATTCCAACGTACAGATGACACCTTGAATGCAATCCTTGTGTATTTGCAGAATCTCTTTGCAACGCTTGTTGACTCCACTTGATTCCTTCTTCTGCATTATTCAACTCTTCGTAACAAAGCCTCGCAGCTAGTAAACAAGGCATTACTTTATTTGGAGCAATCCTGCAAACAATTTGTAAAACTGCATAAGCATGGATGTGTTTTCCAAGACTCATCAAACACAAAGCATATTGAAGCCAAACATGAACCTCTTCGTGGGAAAACTTCATCGCTCTTTCGAAAGATTCATGTAAAATTTCTATCTGTTCCCAGCGAACAAGAACAACTGTTAGAAGATCGTAGACAGCTGTTGCATTTTCGAAGGCTCGGATGCGAGCTTCTTTGAATTCCGGAGACTGGCTCAACACTGCATCTCTCACAGCCATCGCTTCACTGATCAAAAGTAACAATATCGTTTCTTCATATCTATTTTTTGGAATAAAAATATTAGGTCCCATGTATTTCTTTGGCTTCCAGGGAGAATCAACTTTTGCGCTGTAAGCGTTGGTTTGATTCACTTTACGAGGTCCTGGTGAACTGTAAGGAGGTTCAGGGGGATCGTAAATTGCACCACTAATATTTCTGGAAAGAACTTCAGCAAATTGGCGAGTTAAAATTAGCCGAAGGCGTTGAGTCGAAGTAGATTCAACGGCTGACAAAATTTCTCTGTATCGACAAACAGCTGCTTTGATATTCTTGTTTTGAATGTGTAACAGGGGAGCTCTGTATAAAGCTGTTTCCAAAATGGGGCCAACGTATTTTGCCTCGTTAACTGAGGAATGAGAAGAAAGGGTTCCAGTGTTATTTCCTGTGTGGGTTCCGATATAAGTTCCGTTTTGTTGATGTAGAATTTGCTTGTCTTGATCCTGCAGATAAACCAGAGTCAAGTCAGTCGCGACTTCATAACATTTTATCAGCTTTTCTTGCCATTCTGCTATTTTGAACTTGGATTTGCTAGTGGGAGGCTGTTTTTCCAGACAGAGACCTTTTACTGCGTAGGATTCTGCAACAATTCGCATACTTCTGCTTGGTAACTGCTTTTCGGTTAGAGTATGTAGCTCAGCTTGTTGGTAATGAAATAAAGCCTCATTGTACATTCCCATTGCATAGTGGAGTTTTCCTAGGAGAAGATGGGCGTCGAGGACAACGAGGGCTTGTTTGTCTTTTTCACTGGCTGCAAGAAGTAAGAATTGCTTCGTCTCTGCCAGTCCGGTACGAGCTTTTCCAATGTTTTCGTCGATTGGTGGTGTCTGCTCTAAAAATTTTTCTAATCTTCCTTCTCCACATAAGAAGTTCCCGAGACACTCGTTGCTGGGATATAAGACTTTTAACTGTTCTGCTAATTCGATGACTTTGTTCCAATTTCCATCTTCTCGGTTTTTGTCAATTTCCTGCTCGATTCGTAAATTGTGACTTCGTTTACTTGTCATTGTGGTTGAGCGGATTTATACTCTTCGTGGAGGAAGATTTTGTAACTAAGTTGAGCGAAATTAGCCTGCGAGATCACATTTCTTTATCTGTAAAAAAAGAGAAATAAATATCAGGTAACATCAATTTAAAAAAAAAAATTATCACGTAACTCGCGACCTTGATATTAGTTATTAAAATGAATTATAATAACAAATTAATGCACTTTGGCACAATTAAATTAACAGCTCTTTTTTTGAAAATTGATCATATACTGAAAGAAGTTCGTTATTTTATAAGCCTATAATTTATTAAACTCTCAATCATCTTTAGTTGAGATTTTTGACAGTTGCATTGGCAGTTTAAATATTGCCCTTTGTGAGTTTTTTACCATCGTTATTTCGTTTTTATAAAGCAGGAAATGAAGCTGGAATATGAAATTTTCGAATAGCAACATACTATCAGGCTAGAACAGAATATTAAACAGATAATTGCATATTTTTATCAAGATTATAGAAATGACAATATAACCTATCTTTTTCTGATTGAAACTTTAGAAGCTTATAAACAGCATAGAAACATAATTTTACTGAAGAAACTGTACAACAAAACAAATAAAGTAAAAGTACTCAGTATTTTTTACCTGAAAATTGTTGATTTTTCTCATTACAATCCTTTATTCAATTTATTTTTCTCCTCTTTACGAATTTTAACTGTCAAAGGAAAAATCTTGTCACGGTGACAGTTCATATCGTAAATTTCATCCAGATATTTCGGTAAACAAGAAATTTACGAAATTTACCAATGACATAACATAACCAAACATTCTTATGTTGCCATCAGGGATTCAGGGTCATCATCAGTTGTCATCGTCATTATCAAAGCGTGCGGGTTTTGTTAAAAAATTTAGCAATTTTTTGTTTTTAAAATGTTGTGAGCAGTTGTAGTGGAAAACAAATTTTTGAAAATGGTATGTTACATTTTGGTATTGTTCATTTTAATTTATATAGAATAATAATGAAATGCGATGTTTATTATTTATTTATTCTCTTCAAAATTTGTCTTTCAAGTTCTTTTTCGATATTTTTAAACAGTTTACATTCAAGATTTTTGGAAACTAGAGAAATTTTTATTAATTTTATTGGTATAATGACAATATATGTGCGTCAAAATAACTTATTGTGCACTGTTGCTCCAAAAAATAATTTTGCATATATTTCATTTCCAAACACGTGAAGGAATTTATTTTTGATTCTAAAAGACTGCAAAAAGTAATATTTTTATTTCTTTAATAATATTGATTGATATTTATAAAAATAAAATGCAATTAAATTATTACATCTTTTTTGCAGAATTCCTACCAAATTCTGCAATAATTTCGTGAACCTAAAACTAAATAGAATTACAGATTGATAGAATATAATTCATCGCATCAAAAACTTACCTGAAAAATGGATTCGATGGTATTTTACGAGGATGATTTTGAAAGTCAGTGCCACGATCATGTAGACCAGGATCTGGATGCAGATTATGAATTTGAATACGTTGAAGAGACTATATCAGATTTATACGATCTGTGTCTCAAACCCACTCTGCACCACACTATCCAATATCTCATTCCTTTGATATTGGCATCTTTTCTATTCAAAATAGTTGCACAATGTAGTAAGTTTAATGTTTAAAAAAAAACCATCTCATTCCATTAATTTTTATCTGAATTATCAAATTATATTGCAGCTTGCATTCCAAACAAATTGATGCATGGAGCGTCGATAATCCTCGGATTTTTCGTTCTCTACAACTACGTTCCTGAAAGTTTGCATCTGTTGACAATATTCACCGTATCTTCTTATGTCTGTTTACAACTGCCAAAAAAATATCAAAGTGGAATCGGAGTCTTCATTCCAAGTATTTTTGTAATTTTATATTGGTACTGTCCTTACGCAAATTCAATACTTTTTATCAAATTAAAAAGAGTTATAATGAATTTTTCAAAAATAAAATCAAAGTAAGACGACTTCAGGAATCATCTTTTTTTACAGCGAATTGTCGATGGAAGCTGCATCATGGCACAAAGTACGTGGTGTGGTAATGATTACTGTGATGAAAGAGATCAGCATAGCTGTGGACCAAAATGAAAATAATAAAAAACCACCAGTGCTTTGGGAATACGTTGGTTATTTAATTTCCCCTGTTACATGTATATTTGGACCATGGATATCGTTCAAAGATTATTCTGAACTCCATCGTCAAGGCTCATGGGTTTGTCCTTTTTTTTTGAAGTTACACTTGGGAATTGTTTCAAGTATCGTTTTCTGTAAAATCGTATTAAATTTTTAGAACTTGAAATGGATTTTTGCAACGGTAGGATATTTCGCACTCGCTCTTCTTTTCATCAGTATTTCAAATTGTGGAGCGAGTTGGATCTTGACGGAAAATAGTGGCAAGTGAGTATAAATCAAAAATGTAAATTATTTTATATTTACATATATATTTTAAAGAATTTAAACATTTTTTCAGATGGCTCCAAGCATACAGGGACGCTTTATCATTTAGAATGTCACATTATTTCGTCTCTTATACGTCATCATCAATTTTACTGCTTGGGGGTTTGCCATTTGCTCAAACTACTGTTACAAAACCAATGGAAATTGAATTGCCGAGATCGCTCGTCCAGGTTGTCATTTCCTGGAATATCCCAATGCATTCTTGGTTAAAAACATGTAGGTTTTTAAAAACCATTCTCACTACCAAGAAAATTCTGATTAATCCATCTTTTTATAATTACGTATTTTCTATTATGAAATTTTATATTTCAGACATATTCCGTCCAGGAAAAATACATCTAGGAAAATTCGGAGGAATTCTTTTAACATACCTTACAAGTTCTTTGCTGCATGGATTGAATTTTCAGCTCGCAGCTGTACTACTCAGCTTAGGGTTTTATACTTACATAGAATTCGAATTAAGATTGATATTGTCGACCACTTTTGATGCCTGTATAACTTCTAAAAAATGTATAAATTGTCGCCATCAAAGAACTCTGGCCAATTGTTGGTGGGTCACTGCACTCAATTTGGCCTTTTCAGCTCTCTCGATTTTTCATCTAGCATACTTGGGTCTTATGTTTGATACTTCAGAATTACAGGAGACAGGTTACAGTTATTTACACACGATTGGAAAATGGTCTCAACTCGGCTTTGCAAGTCATTGGATTGCATTCGCCACTTATTGTACTTATTTTTTAATTAGATAACACTGTCTCAAAAATGACCCTCGACAGAAACGAGGGTAAAAAATCGCCGCCAAAAATTTCGTTGCAACACTATTATACGAAAAAAATACTTCACTTTATTATGGATAGCCAAAAAGTTTCACATAGGCATGGTTTGGAATCAAAAGGCATCGCCAAATAGTATCCATGAATATAAAGAAATTTTTTATTCTTCAAATGTTGTTTAAAATAATATTTACTCTAAAAAACTACACATTTAAAGCAATGAATATAATTTTTAATATTAATATTAAATATGATAATATTTTCAAGACTAAAGTCGAAGTAATAATAAATGTGTCATTACAAACATTTATTCAAAATGCATATTTGGTGGGCCTGTCTTAATAGTGAATGACGAAGAAAGAAGAATCAGAAATTGTTAACGATAGTCCGTAAATATAAAACTGAATGTTTCAAGAAGAAGCAGAGGGATTGAAGGATATAGATATTGAATTGCAGTATAATGTTGAAGCAGTTATTTTGTGATTCTATGTGACCCAAATTGTTATCCTTAAAATTTGTGCCCAAATTTTATGTACATTATTATTGTATTTTTTTTATTTATTGATTGAAAAATGCGTCAGTTGTGTATTATTGTCAATGTAAAGACAGGCTACTTCGACTTGAATCTTAAAAATAGTATCATATATTAATATTATTATTAAAAATTATATTCGTTTTAAATGTGCATTTGGGGGGGGGGGTTAATATTGTTTTAAACAACATTTGAATAGTTTAAAGTTTCTTTATATTCATGGATACTATTTCAAAGCATTCGCATTTGAAACTTTTTTGCTATCCATAATAAATTATTTTTTTCGTTTAATAGGGTTGCAACGAAATTTTTGGCAGCGTTTTTTACCCTCGTTTCTGTAGAGGGTAATTTTTGAGATAGCTTTCAATTGGTTTTCATTATTCATTTTTTCTTACTTAATTTATCAATTTCTCGAGTTATTTCAAATTTTTTAATATTTTGATTTTTGGAATTTTGGAAAATATGTGGATTTCATGAAGAAGAGGACTGGAAGTACATCCCCTTTTTTAAAAATCCCAAAATGTTATTTTTTACGTATGTCTAGCCGTTTTCGAGATATTTCTCATTTTTTACCATTATTTTAGTGAAAACGAAATTTTTGAATATTTCTTGAATTCTTCAGAAAGAGAACTGAGAGGATATGCCTTTTTCAGTAACCACAAAATTTTGTTACTTGTGACGTATATCTAGCTAGTCGTTCTCGAGTTATTTCAAATTTTTGGAATTTTTCAGAATACATATGTTGATTTCTTATGAAAAAGTAAGAGTACGTCCCTTTTTTCAATGACCACAAAATTTTGTTATTTTTGACGTACCTGTAGCCGTTTTCGAGATATTTCCAATTTTTGCCAATTTTTATTTTAGAATTTCTGGAAATTTCTCAAATTGTTTAGAAAGAGAACTGACAGTACATCCCCTTTTTTAATAACCCTAAAATGTTGTTATTTTTAACGTATCTCTATCCGCTTTCGATTTATTTCAAATTTTTGAAAATTTTAGTTTTGAGAAATTTTGATTTTTTTTTATTCTTTCAAAAAGAGAACTAACAGTACGTCACCTGTTTAAAAATCCTAAAATGGTGTCATTTATAACGTATCTCTAGCCGCTTTCGAGATATTTCCAATTTTTGCAAATTTTAATTTTAGAATTTCTGGAAATTTCTTTAATTATTCAGAAAGAGAATTGACAGTATATCCCCTTTTTCAATAAACACAAAATTTCGTTATTTTTGACGTATCTCTAGCTGTTTCCAATTTGTGCAAATTTTAATTTTGTAAATTTTTGCCAATTTGTTGATTCTTTCAGAAAGAGGACTGAGAGTACTTCCTCTTTGAAAAAATGCCAAAAATTTCGTTATTTTTCACGTATCTCTAGCTGTTTTCGAAATATTTAAAGAAAAAGAATGTGCGAGAGAGAAAGACTATAGTGGCTGCACAAGTCTACGCGTAACGCGTAACCAATGAAACAGGATTGAAACATTCTCATAAACACCATCTACATAAGCTTCAAAGACTTAAATTTTTAATTAATTTATACTTTTTCAGATTCGTCTTTAAATTTATAACTGTTAATAAATTGTTCAGTGACCATATGATTCTAAATTTTTAAATAAAATTGCAAACTGTGAACTTTTGTTCTACAGCACGTATCTGTATATATGTACTGTATATGTATAGATACCCATTCGCGTCACGGGATCTTGTATCGATAATATAATATACCTATATGGGAGGAAGAACTGAAAGAGCGAAGGAATCGGAGTACACTCGCGCATCGAAGATGCTTTCACAACAAAACTTCAACCATATAAAATACATAAATGATTGTTATATTCATATCAACAGAAAACTAAATTCTTTATTTTTCATTAACCGTTTTCAAATATTTGTTACGTTAAATACAGACTTAGATGTTACGTTGTAAAGATCGCGGGTGAGAATGCATGAAAGTTGTGTATAAGCCATAGGGAACGCGATATTTTCAGATAAGTACTCGCGGCCGGTTCGTCTCTTGTTACTTGGCGGCGAGGCCCGACCGGGCCTACTGATGTCAGTATTTTTTAAAGTATTGTCATTTAAAAATAGCATTGTATAAAATATGCATTTTAAACATGCTCGTCTGTGATCGTATATTAGTAGTAATTGGTTATTTATCAAACCTTTTTATAGAATTTTTGAACGCTAATAATTTTGTAATTCTTTTTTGAAAATGTACATATTTTAAAAATAAACTCGATCCATAAATGAATTTTGTTACGAATTACTCGAGTTTGTTACCAAATTCAAGGCAATTTATAATCTGCAATTTTTAAATAAGCCACATTCCATTTCTTCATCAAAGAAAAGAATTTTGTTCTCTCTTGGACAAGTAACGAAATAAAAGGAAACTTGCGACCTGAGGTGAATATCCTTTATTGCTTACATCACTAAACAAAATACAACTAATGCTAATGGTGTATAAATTGTGACATTGCTCATCAAGTTTTTATATTTTGCATTTCAACTCTTTTGCCGCTCGAATAAATTAGCTTTGAAATTCCTTTCACTGGGACTTTTTCGCCTCAAAAGCGAATCTTTCGAACGAACGGCAATTAAAAAAAAATCTAATTGTGATTACAAAAGATTCTTTACAGTAAAAAAATTAAATATGAAATAAATCTACTTGAAGGATTAAGCGCATCTGGTAATTTTCCAGCAGATTTTTCCAATGTTTTTCAGTAATTTCAAGTACATTTCCATTCTACAAATAGTGCGCAGAAAAAGTTTTAATCTAAAAAGTCTGTAATAATTTTTCTTTGACAATCATTAATAATAGAAGTTTCTTAATCAATTCAATGGCTCTCAATCTTTGCAAGACATGGATTATCACAACAATTTTATTTCTCTTTGATTTTCTAACAGTCTTTAAACATTTAACATATTTCGAAAATTATTACAGCCGTCCCTCCTGAAATTTTAATAAAAAATCATTGATAAAAGAAATATCTGGCAAGAGTCAGTGAGAAAATTACCAAAGTCACAAAATCTTACAACTTTCTGAATCAATTACTACTATTAGGATATTCGAGAGTGAAAATTGCTTCGAAAATATCGAACTATTTCCTCCGAATCTGTAAAAAAACTATAAAAAGCCACATTATTTGTATTTCACTACCGAAAAATCGCTTGCAGTGTGATGAGCATTCAATACGTTCCTCGATCTAAACTTGTATTACAAAGATTAAGACAATCTAGTACGGTGCATTTCTAAATCAGGTGCACAAAATGTCGATAAAACTAGGGCTTTCTTTCAACTTACGACGTTATGTCTGACCAGCAGAAGATTAATAAAAGAAATTTTCTGAATATTTATTAACACTTGTGAATAAGTAACAGTTTTAAATTTGCTCGTTGAGTCTAATACAATGCAGTGAAAGAAGAACGAATTGAAATTTTCCGTATATAAACATAATTCTTGTTGAATCGGCTTTAGAGTCGATTTTTGATTTCAATGATATTGTACAGTTTTTTATACAAACTAATCCTAATTTTTAAAAAAGGATTGAAAAAGGTCGAAAAATTAAGTATCGAAGATTAAAAAAATATAAGGCTCGGCGGCTTTGTCATTAAGAGTCTGCAAATTTGAAATCGACTTTTTAAGGCATCGTAACTGAAAGTTTCCAAACTCTGTAAAATCCAACTTGGAAAACTTTCGATTCTAAAGCCTCGACTTCGAAAGCAGTATCAAATTACATACAAATATCGCTGCCTAAAAAAATATAGACATTTTTATTTTCATAATTTCAGCTACGAAACAAACTAGCAAACTTTTTACGAGTATAAAATACTTGTAATATCAATTCTAAGAAGCGTAAACTTTGCGTTAAACTTCTCTTGCCTAAATGTTCACGACCAAAAAAGCTTTATATAATTTTATGCTATTTACACAAAACAATGAATCAAACCGGAAGATAATCTCATAAAAAAACCAGCCCATTGCGTTAAAATTTAGTTGTTAATAACTTCCTCCAACATGCGTGACGATTAGATAATTAAATTATTTAAAGTTAATATCAAGTGGAATTAATCTGCTATTTTAATCGATAGTTCTCTGCTTCTTAGGACCATTTTGATAAAAATCTATTTGTAAATTATTAATACTGTTTTGAACTTTATAAACTGTAATGCGTGATGTGATATGGGAAAGATTTAGTAAACACACTTTTGTACTCTTGAAAAAAGAAACAACCTTCCATAAAAAAACAGCTTCTTCATATTCGTTCGCATGTCCCCACAAACCAAAAAATGAGACTCTCTGAGCCTCAAGGCTGTTAAGTTTAGTTCTCTGGTGAAAAATTTTTCCGTCTTTTTAGAAGTTTCAAACGAATTTCACTTGAGGTTTTTGAAAAATTTCCCAAACATAGTAGCTACAAAATTTGGTCTTCGGAGTTTTGAAGAATTGCAAAATGCTGAAAACCTGCATTAAAAAAGAGTGTATTACTTTTTTTGAAAACTTGATTTTTTTCAGTAATTCTGTTTCTGATTTTCTCTGAAAAGCTCGGGAAATTCAGATCTTTGTAAAAAAATCAGAATTGAAAAGGGAAAGACTTTAAAAACTCGTGATTAAAAAATAATTATAATTGGCAAATGAGAATGACAATTATTTTCAATTTTTCCTAAAAGACCTTTCCAAAATCCAAAAATGAAAGCATCCACATCTGAAAGCGTTTCAAAATGAGAGCTTGATAATTTGAGAATCGAAAGCGTTAGAATTTGAATAAATACAAATTTTAAGTCCTTCGAATTATAAATTTCATAAAATTAAAAATGTCTATGATCGCTAATTGTAAATATTTTTTTGAAGCAAGATCAGAAAAATGTTTCACCAGCGTTTGATTGAAAATAAATAGCGTGATAAGGCTGGGAGAATGATTCAACTATTCTAAATTTCACACACAATGTTAAACGTATTGTTAATACATTTATATATATATATATATATACTATACCTCTGACCCTTAGAATCACTTGCAATCAGACAATAATATCTTTGCTTGATAGATAATTATTATATTTTTAAAAATTAAATACATAATTTGTTTGCTGCTAAAGCCTACGCGTTAAATTCTAGAATCCTAGAAATCTTAGCATTCGCTCTTTCACTGCTGTCAGTAGTGCAAAAAATATATGTATAAGGAAAGTGTATCTCTTTCCGTAGTCGGATGAGACGACAACTCCGAGATATCAAGGATTCCGATGATTGTTACTTTATTGAATGATGGGGTTTAAGCGATGAGATCTTCGACGCTGGCGAGATGCCCGGGAAACAGGTGTACTCTCTCCAACGCCACTGAGAATATCGGTTAGTCATCTGATAAATGCTTTTTTGTAACTTTTTGTCGTGCGCGCACTGCAAGTTAGAGAAAAAACAAACGGGGTCGGTACGTTAGCCACTCGGATGCTAGTCTCATTTACTTCTCGGTTTCCTTTCGTCTAAATTTAATTAAAAACTAAAAAAAAACTATTAACGATTCGAGCAGGGATGAGCAAAAAGTTCAGGTACTTTATATTGTGCTGAAATACAGAAAAAAAATAACTTTAAGAAAAATTAAAATTCGTGGTGTAAAAGAAATTTTCAGATTATTTTTATTCGATTTTAAATATTTTAGAGCCCAATTTAAGATAGAAATAAAAAAGATTTCAGAATGCAAAAGAGCCGATAGAGTAATAGATACTTTCAACGCAAAAAAACATACACTTCCAAGAAAGAAAAACCGGAATTCAGATTAAAGAGTTGATACAAAATTCTAGCTATTTTTACTAATGGAATAATATTTTAAAATGCGTTACAGCTAGAGCTCAGAAATGATAGCAAAACTTTATAGGCTGATGGAAAACAAATAATACTGCACACCTTTCTAAAGAAAACTTGATCAAGTCTAAAATATTGCCCATCCCTACATTCAGTAAAACACACATGATAAAATCAAATTGAAATAAAAGTCGCAAAATACATGCGTTTTTGAACGTGCCGTCTGTACCTAACCCCGTAGATTTTAACTTCTTTAAAGGACTTGGAAGTGAGAGCAAGTTGACATTTATATCATATTCTGGAATGTTGAATGGCAATTCAGGTAATGTTTGATTAAGCAAGACAATTGCCTTGTATACAATATTTATAAATAGAATCTTGTACTTGCAAAAGAAATCGAGTCCTGCAAAGATTTATCAAGTATCAAAGTCCACAAATTACAAATTGAAAATGCTAGTTTTTGTATAAATTATTAAACTGTACAAGATAATAGATACATGTCTTCGTGTACAGATAGTAAATACATTTTGTTTGTTATTCAAGAAATCAAATTTCATGGATTTTAAAATTTAAAAGATTAAACTTTGACTTTATAAAGTTGAAGAGATTCATAGTTCGTTTACAAAAATTGAAGGGTTAAAATTTGACGTGTATCGAAATTTTACCCATCTCACTTTTAAAGCATCAAAAATTAAATTTTAAAAAATTTTTATAGGTTTCAAAATTTAAAGTGACCCAGTTGATTCTTGTTTTTTTTTTACAATATTAGGTATTTTCTATTATAAATATAAAATTAAATATTATTTATAAAAATAAATTCTACTTCAATAAGAATAAATAAATATTTATAAAATTTTCTTCATCATTTAAACGATAACAGATAGAAATTTGAAAGCTAAAACAATACATTATAAATTTACAAACTTAACACCATTAAAAAACATCCTCTAATAAAAAAAATTCATATAACTTTCCAGGCTTTCCAAACAAAAGCCTTCTATAAAATAATTTCCCTAGAAAAATCCTAGCACATGACTATTAAATTATAAATGTAACAAGTGGACTTTGACTTCCTCCTAACCCTCCCAATGTTAACCCGCATTAGTCACTACCAAAGAAAGTGCAGAAAGAAAAGAGAGCAGAAAAAAATAAATGATGAAAAAGCAAAAGATGAAAAGCTCTGCGAACCAGGCAAGGAAAGTAAAAAATGAAAGTGAGTTAAGAAGCACGACAATGATTAATAATGCTGGAGAAGAAGTTATATTTGCGTTAAAACTTACTGCTTGAGGGAATAGTAGCGAGTAATGCGATCAGCAGATCTGAGATTGCGTTCGCTTAACGGAATTGTCGCAGGTGAGGCTGTGACGTTGGTTTCCGCTACTCGCAAAGTCCTCACACTACTTCTCGTGACTGGTTTCATCGTAGAAACAGAGTTGATGACAGGGATGGTTGTCACAACCTTGTTACTTTGGATCAGAGTTGCTGGTTTAGATCTTACTCGTTGGACTGGATGTTCACTAATATTCACCAACCCACCATTTCTACAAACGTTTACGAATCAATTATATCGACTTTTGCATCATGCAAAATTCTTTTTATAATAGAAATTTGAAAGAATCTTGAAAGAGAATGATGATGAATTATCAGGCCATTTTCTTTATTTTATGAATTATAGATATGTTGAATCAGTCCAAACTGAAATCAATATTTTTTCTGTCAGGGACTAAAATATTGCGTAGTTCGAAACACTTTGTGTAGTCCGGGTTTAAAAGTGTATAGTCCGCAATCAAAAAGTGTGTAGTGGAAACTTAACTTTATTTTCCAAACAAAATGTCCACTTTTCCAACCTAATATTTTAAAAATATTAAGAAATAACTTCCAACGTTTATTTAAATTAATGTTCTTTAGTCTATAAATTATCAAAATACCGATTTATTTATCGCAGACTTCACAGTCTTTCCACTATTCCCCTCTTGTCCCTTTTTTCTCGTATTTCGACATAAACTTGAACAGAATTAATAGAACCCAATGAAAAAATCGAACTATTGTTGTTTCAAAATTAATTCTTTACGGTTGAAAAGTCTGTTATTATAATGTTGGTTGAGAATTCATCTTTTTTGGTTAAAAATTATATCTGGTTGGAAATTCAACATTTATGTTGAAAAGTCATTTTGTTTTGTTGAAAATTCAACTTTTTTGTTTAAATTTAGTCTTTTCGGACTAAAGATTCTACTGATTTGGTTAAAAATCCAAGTGTTTGGGCGGAAAATTCAACTGTTTTGTAGAAAATTCATCTTTTTGGTTTGAAAATTCAACAAATTGGTCAAATTTTTTTCCCTTCTTGACTGAAAACTCTTTCTTGGTAGAAAATTCAACTCTTTTATTATTACCTATTACATTTTGCATTGAGAATTCATCTTTTTTGGTTGAAAGTTGAATTACTTTGTTAAAAATTATTATTTTTTTCGTTGAAGATTCAGATCTTTGGTTCAAAATTAATTTTTTTAACTAAAAATTTAACTATTCCATTTTTGGTTGAAAACTGATTTTTTTTTAGTTGAAAATTCAACTATTTGGTGAAAAAGTCTTTTTTTTTTGTAAGAAATTCCACTATTTGATTAGAAATTCATCTGTTTTGTAAAAATTGAAAATGCAATATTTTTAATTAAAAGGTTGGGAATTTAAAGCGTTTCAATCTGAATTTAATGTAGTACCCACATTAATTTTGTTTAAAAGAATTAATTCCCCTATTTTCATGAAAAATCTCCTTATTTCCCCTGCTTTTAGAGCATTTTAGCCTGTGAAGCCTGTTATTGATAAAGTTGAAAAACATTTTAGACCGTGTTTTCTGCTACAAAACCAATTGGTATTAACTTGTAATTTAAAAAAAAAGTGAATCATAAATTTAAAAAATTTAGATGACCTGATAATTTATGAATAAAGTATATATTTTGATTTATTGATCCAGCGAAAGCAAAGCAATCTAACTTACTGCCTAAGAGAGTGATAACGTGTGAGGCGATCTTCCAAATTATTCTTGCTCAGATTAATTTGTAAGGTATGAATCGTAGACGAAATCTTCGACTGCTCCTCAACTTTCGGATTGTTTCTCGTGACAGGTTTGGATATTGAATTCGAAACAGGATTAGTGATGGTAGTAGAGTTGTTGTTGTCGTGGATTTGGGTTGTTGGTTTAGTTATCGCGTGGCGAAGAGGCTTGGAATTATTGCTCGCCATCCGAATTTTTCTACAGATTGCAAGAAAAGAGGAAGGCATTTAAAGCAGTGCTTAAGTGCAATTGCGGAATAAAAGTTGGCAAAGTTTCGTTTCCAAGTTGCAGACCACATTCTAATTACTCATGAAATAAAATAAAATACAATGAAATAGATTTCAAAATTCCACTCCTTTCTTACTTTTAGTTTAAAGAATCCTTATCATAGAATATGGAAGCGAAAATGAAGCCTGATTGTTGTTTCGCGTGCGAAGCAAATGCGATAAATTTAAGCAGATTGGTTTCGTCACGCAAAGGGATTTATCTCCTGCTTGTCAAAATTAAGGGTCAATTAAATCAAGGGTTCAGCAAAGGTCGATGTTGAATGGTCCGCAACTTGAACATGTTCAAAGCCTCTCTCCATTGTTTGAAATATCAGCTCTACAGACAGATTTTAAAAGAAAAGAATGTAGGCTTTTTACAAACCTTCTGTCGACTATTGCTGACGGTGGAGTTAAATTCCATCGGACTTGTTTCGTATCTCTGCTGTGGAGTAGAGGTTCCAAGTAGGGACTAGAAATAAAAATGTTGTTAAAGGATCATTTCAATTTGAAATAAACGTGCATCGAAAAAAGTCTGTGTGAAAATGTTGTGCATCGACTTGTACGTATTCACAAAAAGCGATTTGGAACATGATATGTAACTGGAAAAAAATGTTTTCTCTTCAATCAAGGATACATCTCTGAAATAAAGCTAGATATATGTTTACGGTTGAATTAGATACATAATTATTTTGAGCAAGTTTATTATAATAACGTACTGAACAATTGGAGGTCTCGTAGAATTATTGATGGCAGCAGGACTCGAAGGAACAGCGGACCTTCTCCGGGCTTTGATTTGATTTAGTTTGTCGCCCTGGGTTTGTTTATCCGGGATAAAAACTGAAAATTTAGCAGTAGCACTCGCACTTGCCGTCGTAGCAGGAGTGGGATCCTCCAATTTCATGGCATCTACGCGATGCATAATCCCAGATACATTATCTTGTACCACTCGGGAGTTCTTCAAGCCAGCCAAAGAAGCTCCCGCAGCTCTAGCGATCTTTGAGTAAATCCCGAATTCATGGACAGGGTTTCCATTTTCTGCTCGCAGCGGTTCCCTGCGGAGCGAGTGGAGATATGCCTCTTTTCTGGAATATAATTATCAATTTTTCGGTAGTATGCTACAATAAATTATAAAACAATACTCGAGGATCGAATAAAGAACATTGTTCCTTACTCTTCAAGCCACTGTTGTTGATGTCCAATCACAGAGCCGGGCCTGCAAATTCTCATCCAGGCGATCGTCTCGTGTGCGGTCAAATGATAGTGTTTCATAATATAGCAACCTATCAAAGTTCCCGTTCTGCCAAGACCAGCCTTGCAGTGAACGGCGATAGCACCTGACGCACTTTCAGATATTTTTAAAAACTGCCGAACAATGGCAATCGTTGGCGGCGATCCGTCGACAAAAAATAATTCCTTGTGTTCAAAGCCCGCGTCTGTGAAGCTGGCAGCGTCGTACTTTTTCTTGTTTAATCTAACGATTGTGGAAACGTTGTGGCGTTGAAAGTAAGTAAAGTACGATTCTGGGGCGTGCAAAAGATAACCTGCATAAAAGGAAACAAATATGCAATATTCGTAGAGTTTTAGGAAAAATAAAACGGTATTTTCATAAAAGATTATAATTTGTGGAAATTACCATTCTCTATTTTGAAACTGGCATGAGGTCCGCAGAAAGCTATATACTTTCCGGGAAGAATCCAATTCAAATCTCCATTCTCCACCCTTTCAAAGTATTCGTATTCTTTGAGATTGAAATCTCGAAAGTTAAAGAAACCAAGTTGATGACACTTGTAGACGGCACTGAGACAATCTCTAAGGCCTATTTTGTAGCAAGGCTCGCTCAGCGAGGCGTCACGAAACATCTCAAAAGGCGGAGAATCTGGACTACTGGTTAAGAGACTATAGGCCTCATCGGCTGTGCGTTTACAGTAAAGCACCTATAAATTAAAAGGAAGACACTTGGAATATGCATCATCAAACTAAACTATCAATATCAGTTACTGTTAATATAATATAAATTTAATATACAACTGATTCTAAATTCAAAAATTGCTTACCGCAAAACATCCTACAAGGAAAGCAGCATTCACCCTCTTCTCAGGATCCATCGTCGTGTAGTGAACAATTTTCTTTTTACTCAGTGAAACTGCTTTCAGTTTCCTGTTAACTTTTTGACAATATCGATAGACCATAGCGAGGTTTAAAGGACCAAAGTCTGCATAAAAGTTTTCGTATACCAATTCATCGTCTACGCTAAAATAGTGCGTGTTGGCTGTATTTTTTGCCTTTTCTGGTGAACGTACTGTCACGAAATAGAGTCGATCTAAAATGAGCAGAATGTATTTAGAATTTCAATTTTATAGAAGTGGAGAAAATAAAAAGAGAATTGCATAAATTTTAATTTACGTGTATACAAATTCTATTATTGTAATACCTTTTATGATCTCTGCAGGGCCGATTAAAATTTTATTCAACTCGTCCATTGTGATTGTTTGTGGGTTTACAATCATGCAGAGAAGAGTTTTTAATATTCTATGGAAGATTTACGCGTACTTGTTCTGAAATGAATAATTATTTCATCAGTTTTTCAATAGTACTTGCGATCGTGTTTACATCAATTACAGTATTTGAAAAATTTGTTTTATTCAGTTTACAGTGTATTAAAATTCCAGCGACTTAGTCCACACAACTTGAAATAAAAATCAACGTTTTAAAAATATGTATTCATAAAAGACCAAGTAGAGAAAAAGAAACTAGCATCAATTATAATTATTTAGTTTTTACATCTATTATGTTTTTTTTCAATTCCAAATTTTAATGTAGACAAGAGTTTAATCAATCTTGTGATATGATCATAGGATATTACTTTTAATGATTAGTTTTTTAATCAACTATTGTAAATCGACTAGCATGTAAAAGATCTTGTAGTGCAGATACATATGTGTGAATTATTAACGTGCATGTAAGCACGGTTGAATTTTTATTCAAGGTTACAGAAATTGAGAGCAGTTGTTAAAAGATTCAAAAGTTGTAATCGAAACGATGAATCAACATCCAACATGGATCATACACTTGTAAATACGTGCAAGTGCAAGTTAAAATTTTTCCAATAATTTAATATTGAATAAAAAACAGTACTTTAGTTTTCAGAAAAATTTTTTTACAAAATATTATTTTAAAAATGAATTTTCAACGCAATAGTTGAGTTTTACAGCTAAAAAGTCGAATGTTTTAGAAATAAGTTTGACTTTTAAACCCGAAAAGATGAATTTACAAGAAAGATTAAGCTTTAACCAAAGACTGTCGCAATCTCAATCAATTAGCTGAATTTTCAAGCCAAAAAGACGAATTTTTTACAAGAAACTTTAATTTTCAACCAAGAAAGATGAATTTCCAATCCAAAAGGACGAATTTGCTATCCAAAAAAACAAATATTCAAAAAAACAGTTGAATTTCCGACCAAAAGACTTTTCAACAAAATAATTGAATTTTCAACAAAATAATTAAATTTGCAACCAAATAGTAGAATTATTAAAGAAAAGCGTAAAATCGGAATTTTATATGCTAAAGGTATTAAAATTAAAAATTTCGAAGAGAATAATTTCAATGTGTTAATATTGACGGCATTCAAAGTTAATCGTTTGCGAAATTTAAAAATAAAAAACTATCTCTTTAATCTATAATCTCAACTGTCAAAAATTTAAAATAAAAAAAAAACAAAAAACCATTCAATAAAAAAATTAATTATTCCCACTTGCTTAAAAAACAAACATAATTTCGTATCGGCACCACATAATACCTTGCTGTAAAGATCAAACAGTTAAAAAGCACATGACCCAGATATAAAAAAAAACGTTAATTAAAGCAGCAGACGTCTTAAAAAATTCAAACTGCTTGCTGCGAAACTAAACCTCTCACTTTTCTAAAAATGCCGTCGCAACTTTCACCGCCAATTCCAACAACTACAAAATACGTTAAAACACAAAAATACCTCTAGCACTCTCGACAGATTATTCAATGAATAATCGTGGAAAACACTGGAATTTCGGAGCGAATCAGCGAATCTCCAGCATCGCAGGAGATTCAAAAGTTTGCTATCTACTATCTAGTCTGCATGGCTTGTGTTCTCTCGTAATGTCAGACTAAATCCACCAACTTAGCCTGTCGTCATTATCGCGGTCCTTGTGTCGTTTGTATTATGTTAATTCAGCAAAGACCAAGAGCGTCATTATTCAGCGCTGTTGCAGAGTTGTTTTTGGTCTCGCTGCCATCTTGGGCATCTTCTGCACTCCCATCTTTCACGCCCACAGATTTCTATAATGCGATCCGCATCTAAACTACCCACTCTATTTTGCGCGTAACGCCGCCCTTACCTCCCTTTTCCCGATTTCATGCACCCCACTTCGTTTTCGGTTTGATTTTACAGAGTTACGTCATTAAAATTGACCGCACCATAAATTCCGTTAAAATCGTTGCGAACGATTTTTTGAAACCGCGCGATACAACAAAAAAAATAGTAAACATAGATAGAGTGTGAGTAGAAAAATCCGCGCACGCGATTAGCGCCACATTGTGAGTTACATGACAAACAATTTTCCCCACGCTGTCATGTGAGAAAATATTTCGGGACATAATCGTCGGTAGCGCTGATGTCGCTAAAATATATAATCGCTTTTGCCGATCTGTGTGTCGTATCGTGTTTAGCGATATTGAAGGGATGTAAACAAATCGACGCTATGAAGGTAGTTTTTGAGTGAAAATAAACGCCCTTTGTATTTTTGAAACTATTTTTTAATCTCTTGTTATGATTAATATTAAAGTACTAATGTTTACTTGATCGTTGTCTTTTATAACCTATATTTTTGGTATTGTCAAGTGTCAAAGTTAAATGAAAAAAAAATGAATGTTTGTTTGCACTTCACAGCGGTTAATTGTATTTTTTAAAAAACGATAATGTCCGACGCTTTTGAAGAAATTCAGGCAATTAAATTAAAGAGAACAAGCCTGCGTGAAAAATTGCAGAAACGAAAAAGGGAGAGAAATGAGCTACTCACTCTCACTTCGACTTCATTGTCGTCTTCTCCTTCTTCCGAGTCTCAGAGTACTGCCGGTAAGAACAATTTATGTTTATTCTGAATTAATTGATGTTCTTTATTTTTTAAAAGTGTTCTTGTAAAGGTATTTGAAAAAAAAAGTTTTTCACTTGATATCACATGAAACTGTACTTGCAATTCTGAAAAAAGAAGAGGCAAAAATTAAAAATGCTACGTCAAGTGCGCCTTTAAATTTATGGATGAATTTATGACGGGGGCAATAAACGAGAGACAAATCTTGTTGGGGATTATAAAGACAAGCCCGATTATCTCCACCTCAAAAGTCTCTTTCATATTTATGAACCTACAACAAGTAGTTGAGTAAATTGGATTCAAACTGTAAAGGCCTTTTGGAGGACTCCGAACTTTTCTTTAAGGATTTATAATTTCAAAAAAACACTTTATGACCTTTCAGGGAGTTTAAAAAATGTTTTATTTATAACAAAAACAGGGATCACAGCGGTTCAGTAGTTCAATTTTGGGTAAAAAAGGGGATTTCATTCATCGTTAAAAACTTTTTATACGATATGGGTATCTCGTGAATATTACACAAAAATTCCCTCTAAGAACAGTAGCGCCTTTTCTTTAACAAGTTTTCTAGTCATTTTTGTGTCTTAAAAATTTGTTTAGCTAGATTTGAAAAATCTGTTGAACACTTTAGCACTTTTTACTGATAAAAATACATCCGAAAAAATGCAAAAAGATTAAAGATTGAAAAATAGATAAACAACAGAACTGAAAGGTACTTATGTTTGAATTTGTTTTATTTTTTCAAGTATGTAAGCAAGAAAGAAATAATTTGAAAAACACAAAAATGACTATTTGAAACACCTACTTTTTCTATTTCCTCGGTCTTTAAAATTTTTTTCTAATGTATTTTTATCATTTGAAAGCTCTTGGGTGTTCAAAACTTTTTAAAATATTAGCTAAAAGAAAAGTACAGTTGAAAAAATAAATAAATAATTAAAATATCAATATTTTGAAGATAACCATTTTTTAAAATTCGCAATTGGCTAACATGTAAAACCAAGCCATAATTATAACAATCAGCTAAAAATTAATTATACTTTCTTAGAGGGTCCTAATACGCTACTTTTTTGCATATTATTTTAAATTTCCCTCTTCTCCGCTTTTCCCATTTTTCTCGTTTTTCCACTTAAATGCAAACTGAATTAATACAACCCAATAAGAAAATCCAACTATTTTTGGTTGAAAAGTCTACTATTATATTTTTGGTTGAAAATTCATCTTTTTTTATTAAAAATTTTATTATTTGGTTGAAAAATAACTTTCTTATTGAAAATTCATTTTTTCAGGATGAAAGTTCAATTGTTTTGTAGGAAATACATCTTGTTGGCTTGAAAATTCAACAATTTGGTCGACATTGTTTTTCCTTTCTTGACTAAAAAATCTCTCTTGGTTGAAAATTCGTCTTTTTGGTTTGAAAATTCATTTCTTTTGGTATCATTTTGATATTTTTTTGGTTAAAAATTAATCTGTTTTGATTGAGTATTCAACTGTTTTGTTGAAAATTCGTCATTTTTGGCTGAATTCAACTATTTTTTATTTAAAATTAATTTTTTTTTGGTAAATTATCAACTATTACATTTTCCATTGAGGATTCGTCTTTTTTATTGAAAATTCATCTTTATTGGTTAAAAATGCAATTGTTTGTTTGAGAATTCATCTTTTTTAGTTAAAAATTTAATTATTTGGTTAAATTATTATTATTTTTTTTTTGAAAATTCAACATTTTTGTTAAAAAGTCATCCTTTTTGGTAGAAAATTCAACTATTTTGGTAGAAAATACGTCTTTGTGGCTTGACAATTTAAGTGCTTGGTTGAAAAGGGATCTGTTTTGGTTGAGGATTCAACTATTACGTTTAAGATTCGACTAATTGGTTGAAAATTGCACTATTTCGTTAAAAATTCATTTTTGTGGTTGTAGATTTATCTCTTCAGTTGAAAATTCAAACATTTGGTTGAAAATTCATGTATTTTGTTGAAAGTTCTTCTTTTTCGGTAGAAAATGATTCTTTTAGGTTATCTTTTTACCAAAAGATAAAATGTCGAATATACAACATTTATAATTGTATATCGTTTAAAAATGAATATCCTTGTAATCCGTAGCTCTAAAATTGTTTTTCTCGTTATGCAACACGCATCATTGCATTTTAATACAAAGGACTTAGAAGTCCTAATAGAATGAAAAGCGCTCGGTAAATCGAACAATAGGAAACACTGAGCTTGTTTCGTCTCCTCATTGGTAACTAATTTTTACAAGCTCTTGTCAATATTGAAACTCGACTTTGACTAATTCAGTCATAATAAAGTCGTAATTAATAAATAGCTCAATACAGTGACAAATTATATCGAAAATCAGGGTTGCTACGGAAGCTCGGTTTCAAAATTTCATGACTTTCAGGTTTTCCAGGTCTACGTTTTAAAAAATTTAGTAAATTCTATATTCAATTTAAACATATTCTACTGATCACAGACTAATTTACCAAAAATTTCTTGTACAATTATTAATCAATGCAAATGTAAAGGGCTTTTTAATTATTATTGAATCCGAAAAAATTCTCATTATTTTTATAAAATTTTAAAAAATTGTGGAATTATAACCGTATTATTTTTATTAGTAAAAACACCAATCCGTATCATTTCGCAAATTAAAAAGTTGCCGTAAAGTAATTACTAAAACTTTGAAATAGGTGCAGCTAAAAAAATTAGTCATTTTTTCAAAATTCCATGACTTTTCCAGGTCTTCCAGGTCTTGTAGCGACCCTGAAAACGTTTGAAAGCCTTTAAAATAAAATACAAAAAGATGTTTTGTTTACAGTCGAAGCCACATTTTGCACGCGTTCCGATCATTCCGAATATGAGCAAGACGTTTTGTGTATATTGCATGAATGCCTTTCCACGCTGCCAATCACTTCCGCTGAACTATTGGACCAGTTACGAAAGAATTTAAGCGCAGACGTTTCCTCTGCAGATATGACTAAAATTCTGGAAAAACTCGCCGCTCAGGATGTCATAAAGTTTGTGGTTTCCCCTTTTACCAACTTTTATTTATCCTATTCAATTTTACTCTACGAAAACTTGTTACAGAATCAAAGAGGTGACAGAAGATGGAGTTTTTGGATATACAGTTCTGTCTGTGGCTGAGGCACAATCGGTTCAATCGCCTCATCAATCGATTGTTGTTGAAAGTCCAGAACAAACTGAATCATCTGTGTCGGAATCGAACGAAGATGCGCCACCTGAAAAGCAATCAAAGCAGGATAAAATCGAGGACATCATGGCCTTGATATCGACGCCCACAATCAGGGAAAAGGAGAGCAAAAAGGTCGGGGAACAAATTCTCGACCTTTTGTCAAAGCAAACCTCCAAGGAAAAATCTTTGGCGGAAAGATTTCGATCTCAGGGTGGAGCTCAGGTGATGGAGTTTTGTCCACATGGTACTCGAGTTGATTGCGCTAAAATCAATCAGACGAGTGGACAAAGATTTTCTGGCAAGTGCAAAAAGCTGCATTTCAAGAAGATTATTCAAAGTCACACGGACGAATCTCTGGGAGACTGTAGTTTTTTAAACACTTGCTTTCATATGGATACTTGCAAGTAAGAAACTATAATGTTTTTATATTTTATAAAAGGCCTTGAAATTTTAGTTGTGCTCCCTCTGAATGTAACAACATTTTTCTGTTTTCAGATATGTCCACTACGAGGTAGATAGTTTGTCGCCCCAACAAAAAGATCATCACATATCTCTTGATATTGAGGGAAACGGAAATTCGTCAAACCTAGAATCCACATTTTCCAATGCAACAAGTAAAGCAACAAGCAGTATCTCATCAACAGACTCGTGCCCTAGACTCGCAAGTTCAAATTTAAATAACTGCACCTCTGGAACGGAATTGACTCTCTACCCCGCACAATGGATCCAGTGTGACCTTCGCTACTTGGACATGTCCGTTCTGGGTAAATTTGCAGTAATAATGGCAGATCCTCCATGGGATATTCACATGGAACTGCCTTATGGGACAATGTCGGATGACGAAATGCGGCAACTTGGAATTCCAGCACTTCAGGACGAAGGTTTGCTTTTCCTCTGGGTAACTGG
Source organism: Melikaiella ostensackeni (assembly GCA_032362435.1). Classification (NCBI taxonomy): domain Eukaryota; kingdom Metazoa; phylum Arthropoda; class Insecta; order Hymenoptera; family Cynipidae; genus Melikaiella; species Melikaiella ostensackeni. Next base: position 35,605,238 of record JAUMHM010000078.1, on the reverse strand, counting down.
AAGAGCAATGGAGCTCGGCAGAGAATGTCTTCAACTGTGGGGATATGAAAGAGTCGATGAGATAATCTGGGTCAAGACGAATCAACTACAGAGAATAATTCGAACAGGGAGGACAGGTCATTGGTTGAACCATGGAAAGGAACATTGCCTGGTTGGAATGAAGGGAAATCCTAGAATCAATCGAGGACTCGATAGTGACGTTATTGTGGCAGAAGTCAGAGCAACGAGTCACAAACCAGATGAAATTTACGGGATAATTGAACGTATGAGTCCTGGGACTAGGAAAATTGAACTCTTTGGCCGTCCACATAACGTACAGCCAAATTGGATAACCTTGGGAAATCAGGTCGATGGTATTCATCTCATAGATCCACAACTTATAAAAGCTTTCAAGAAGCGATATCCCGATGGCAATTCGATGAAACCTTGTAAAACTTAGGTTCAATTTGCAAAATTAGGTTAATGTACTCTATTTAAGTATAATTTGCCTCTTTTGTACAGAAAGTTTAATAAAATATTGAAGCAAATATTTAAATTCTTCAATAGCACTGTTTCCAAATGGCAGAGATAGGATAGCTACAGATGTCTGGTTTCAAAATTTCACAACTTTCAGGCTTTTCAGGTTTACTTTTCAAAAAATCCAGCCAATTCTACTCAATTTCAACACATTCTACTGACCACAGACTAATTTTCCAACAATTTCTTGTACAATATTATTAATCAATGCAAATATAAAGGGCTTTTCGATAATTATTAAACCCTAAACAATCTTCATTAATATTATTATAAAATTTTGAAAAATTCTGGAATTATAATCATATATGGATTACTTTTATTAGTAAAAAAAATCAATTTGTATGAATTTGAAAATTAATAATTCGCGGTAAAGTATTGAAATAATTAACAAGACTTTCATATGTGCGACTAGAAAAATTCCAAATCAATCAATTGAGATGTTTTAAAATGGAATAAAACTATAAAATTTTATTAAGTACTCACCAATAAAGTGAGATAAAATACACACTATACTCTAAATTTTCCATAGAATTATATACGCGTGGGTACAAAATTCAACTACATTTTTAATAGGTACATTTCTTGAATATACAGCTTTCATAAAACGGGTTAAATTACTTTCGAGTAAGAAACCCTCTTCCTTTCAGAATACTGGTAAATTGCATCAGCAATACTGTGGACCCTTTTAGTTTAAAAATTGTTGTCTGAATTTCCTCAAACTTTTATAAAATATTTCTACACCCGTAAGTCCTTTTGAATTATTAGTAATTTCTTACATTACTTGATAATAAGCCGACATATTTCAAGGCTCGTTAGAATACATTACGTGTAATTAATACTATTCTGCGTCGGTTTAAACAGACTCCTTCGAAGTGTGAACGAAAAATTATTTTCACGTAGATTCGATCTGGACCTTCGTTTTAGTTCAGGTTTCTGAAACACAGAATCCGTTTTGTTTTCCTTTTCAACGATTATCTCCTCTTTCTTGGGAGCAAATTCAAAGACTCTTTTTAAACAATCTATCCAATGTCTTTTTTGGTGCTCGTCTTCGACGGACAAAAAGTGTTTACCGACTTTAAATCCCAAGGGGAATCGATTCGTCGAATTTACGTCTACGCAAATTTGGTCTTTTGTCACTACTTGAAATGATAAATTGTATTTTCTTGCAGATCGCCTCACGGGTTTTGTTAGCGCCAAACAGGTGTCGAAAAGAAAACAGTGGTATTTCTGAAATTGTTATATTTTGCTATAAAAATGTTTTTAATTCAGAGGCGACCTAATTAAATTTTTAAATAAAAGCTTGATTACCATTCCACGAGTATCTTTAAGTTGCCCTTCAGTTATCAACTCTGCAGCATTTTCAACGCATCTACCAGGATCATATTCAGCCTTTGGATTAATTTTCGTCTGAGCCAATTTACACTCGGCTTCGCCCATAGCTTTGTCGATTTCTTTTAGCAGTTCTGATAAAATCTCTCGCGATTTCTTTAATGTATTTTCATCCGAATGGCCTGGTGGAGTGTGCCGCAAAATTTCTTTGACCAGGAGTGGATATTTCACGATGCGAGATCGAGGCACGTCCAGATACGTCCATAAATCGACAGCATGAGATGATTCCATTTTCTTTTTCAAGAAATCCTGGAATCGTTTATTTGTGAGTTTCTTGGAATCGAGGAGGTGTCTGGCCCAGACTTGAGTTCTGCATCTTTCAACGTACAAGGTTTTCAGCTGTGAAAACTGTAGGAAAGACACAACAAATGGATGAGGATTAAAAAGATTTAAAAGAGTAGAGAATAACTGTTTTAAAAGTTGATATATACCCAATCCACAATCGTTGGCCCAACGTTGGCAGTGAAACCAGTTTTGTCACGAAGCTCGACCAATTTATCTCTCAATTCACAATGCAAATCGATAAAACTATCAATGTTGCCAAAGAGAGTTTCGAGTTCGGAGGAACTTAGAATGTTGGCCGAGAGCAGAGGCTCGTAGTAACATTCTCTCAAGGCAGTGAGATCGTTTAGGACAACATTTTCTCCGCAGTATAATTCGTAGATTGCTTCTTGTCTTTTCACTTGTCTGCGACTTAAAGTCGAGTCGAGATGATCTTTGATATTTCCTTCTGCTATGTCGACTATCCAACTACGCATTACCACATTCCCTGCTAATTCGTTCCTGAAAAATGTAAAAAATTAGGCGACGAATAGGTGACAAAGCAAATGTTGTACAAATCAAATAAACTTGCAAGAAGTTGCCCTTTTCCCTTGTTAAATCAATGAGAAACTTCATGGCCTTTAACCGATATCTCTCAATTTTGGAGATTATATTTTTTTCTTGCATTCAAACAAAACTAGAGGGCGAGAACAAAAAAATATGATTTTGAAAAATAAGGGCCACCCTAGTGGACATTTAAGGCTCAAAAATAATTACAATTCATCTTCCGGGTTTTAAAAAAATGTTCCCAATCATTTAAATTTTAATATTCAAGCTCTCAAGACTCAATTTAAAGTACCTATTCAAATAAGAATATTTTAATTTACAAATCTAATGCAGAACAATTCTACATTTGAACTTTGAAGCGTTTAAAATTTAAAAATTAAAAATTAAAGACTCTCGAAATAAAAAATACTAAAAATTGTACGTATAATTCAAAAGTAGAGGCCATCAAAATAAAATAGTTTTTATTTCGAGGTCTTCAAACAGAAAAAAAATTCAAATTGAAACACTGAAATCTGTCTAACTTTTAAAACTTTGAAACTGGCTCATTTATAAATGATTTTAAAGGCTTTCGATTGGATATTGTATTCATTTATGAATTTTTAATCTAAAACTAATGAATTTTTAACACTTTCAATATAATTATTTAACCTATCAAGACTTTAAACTGGAAACTGTACAATTTTATTCAATTTAAAATTATTCAACTATGAAGGATTTCTAATGAAAATTGTATAATAACGTTTAAGTTCACATTTCTTCAGTTTCAAATGCTCCTAATTTAAAATTGTTCAATATTAAAAATTTTAACCTGGAATTTGTCGATTTTCATCGTTTGTAAATAATAGTTATTAAAGTACTAAAAGGATTGAATTTCTATTTTTGCAATTTTGAATGTTTCAATCTAACATTATTCAACACTTATTAAGGCTTTCAATTTGAAATAAATTTGCAGAAAACTCAAAGAGTACAATTTCAAAATCTGGAAAATTCAATTTCTTTTTAAATGTTAAAGGCTTTAAACGTAAAATTAATCAATTATTAATTTTTTCAATTTGAAACGGTCTAATTTTTACTACTTGAATTTCAAAGGATTAAATTTGCAAGAATGCGATAAATCTATAAAACTGTTTAAATAACAATTGTTTAACTTCAAATACTATAGATTTAAATGATCTAATTTATCACATTTCGAGCTAATGGTAAACTTTCAAATTTTTAACGTTCTGAACTTAACAATTAAAAAATACGAGTTTAAAAAAATTAAAATTATCAAATTCAAGCCATTAAAATTAAATAATTTTACAATAATGTCTTTAAAATTCAACAATTTAAAATTGGAAGTCTTTAAAGCTGTAAGACTTTCCACTTTGGAGTACTGATTGAATAAGTTCTTCTAAAAACTATAAGAATTAACAAAATTCCCGACCAGAAAATAAATTCACTGTCACTTTCCGACTTTCTCTCGGTCGAAAAAAAATTGCAGCTCATTTCAGCTCACATGAATTAACTCCAAGGCATTGTAAATTGCAATTTTGAATACAATTTTAGTTTTTCAACTGAAAAAAGGTGAAAGGGTGACAGATTTCCAAAGTAGGTGAAATAGGTCACAGTTTTAAAATAAGTAAAAAAAGTTGAATAGGTGACACTTTGTGATGACTGTATATCCGAATTTTTATTTGAAATGCAAATTGGAAAATTAATTTACACTTGCAAGCAGTACAAGCCTTGTCTCTATTAAATTTACGTACTTTTGTGGTGTGGGCTGAATTTCTGCTTCAGATCCAGCGAATGATAAAAAAGAGACATTCAGCTGGTTTGTGCTTATTCTTTTGCGTTTCTTCTCCGATTTTGAAGCTGATGGTAAAGTCGCAAAAAATATATTACTAGCCACTTCAGTGATTCTTCGTCGCTTCTTTCTTCCAGCTTCCGAGTCGATAGAAATATCCATCGAACTTGTACTGATTGCATCGCTTTTCGGACGTTTTCTTGACCTCTGAAATTTGATTAAATTATTTGCTAGTTTTATTTCAATTATATGGATAATTAATTGTACAAAGAGTAGTGATGGGAAGTAACTATTTTTTTAAACTAATTACTGTAACTAGTTACTTTTTGCGCTAACGATAGTGGTAACAACGAAGTTACTTCTGTGAATAAGTAACGATTTGGTAACTAGTTACACTTTTTTCAGTAACAGTAACTATAAAAATCGTTACTTTTTTAGTTACTTTAGAAATGTAGTTCACAAGTCTTTTTACGACAATAAATCAATTTTATTGCTTTTGCAACTATTTTTTCATTTTCACTATTCAAATTGTAGCGGTAGATAGCCATAGAGAATTATAGCCCAATATGGAAAACTTCCAATTTTTCTACCACCCTGGAATTCAAAATGAATTGAAAAATTCAACTTTTTAGTTAAAAATTCATCTTTTTGGGTTGAAAATGAAATTTTTTGTTGAAAATTAAACTGCTTTGTAAAAAATTCGTATTTTTGGTTTGAAAATGCAACTGTTTTGTTAAAAATTCGTTTTGTTTGGTTCAAAATTAATTTTTTTAAATGAAAACTTAACCATTCCACTTTTGATTGAAAATTCATCTTTTTTAGTTGAAAATTAATTTTTTTAGTTGAAAAATAAACTATTTGGTTGAAAATTCATGTATTTGGTCGAAAGTTTGTCTATTTTGTAGAAAATTCATCTTTTTGATTGAAAATTCAACTGTTTTGTAAAATATTCGCCTTTTTGGTTTGAAAATGCAACTGTATGGTAGAAAATTAATCTGTTCTAGTTGAGGATTCAACTATTTTGTTGAAAATTCTACTACTTGGTTGAAAGTTGAACTACTGTGTTTAAAATTCAATTTTTTGGTTGTAGATTCATCATTTGAGTTCAAAATTTATCTGTTTGGTTGAAAATCCAACTACTATTGGTTGAGAATTCATCTTTTTTATTAAAAATTGTACTATTTTTTTGAAAATTTTATTATTTTGTTAAAATTCAACAATTTTGATAGAAAATCATTCTATTCGGTTTAAAATTCAACTGTTTTGTTGAAAATTTGCCTTTTTGGGTTGAAAAATTAACTATTTTGGTAGACAATTCAATTAGTTGGTTGAAAATTATTATTATTTTTTTTTTTTGAAAATTCATATTTGTGGGTTGAAAATTCAACTTCGCGTTTTTGGCTTGAAGTTTCAACAATCTGGCTGATTACATTTTTTGTTGGAAATTCATCTTTGTTCGTTGTAAATCAATTTTTTCAATTGAAAATTGAAATATTCCATTTTTGGTAGAAAATTGATATTTTTTAGTTGAAAATTCATGTATTTTGTTGAAAATTCGTCTTTTTCTTTGGTGAAAAATTAATCTCCTTGGTTTAAAATTTAACTGTTTTGTTGAAAATTCATCTTTTTTCGTGGAGTTCAGCTGTTTTCGATTTAAAATTAGAATCTTTTTTGGTTGAAAGTTGAACTCTTCTGTTAAAAATTCATTTTTTTTGTTGTAGATTCATCATTTGAGTTCAAAATTTATCTGTTTGGTTGAAAATCCAACTACTATTGGTTGAGAATTCATCT
>JAUMHM010000078.1:35574257-35598803 GCA_032362435.1 Melikaiella ostensackeni | reverse complement strand
GAAATTATGGTCATTTATAATAGTTGAAAAATTTGTTTTTTACAGTAAAAATGTTTTCATCGACATAATTCCAAGTTGATACAAGAATGGAAAATACTTTTTGATTCGAGACGAAGTGATTGACCTATATTTTCAATTAATTATACATACAATATAACGAAAAATATATAATAATTTCAATAAGATTTTTTTATGTCTGAAAATAATAACCTATTTAATACCTATTTACTTATAAAACACGAACTGTCTACCGTTCTGGAATTTTCTGTACGACTAAACCATTTCCAGCTTGATTTTATTCTTTCAGCTCGAATTTTTCGATCTAAAAAGGCAAGGAGCAAGTTCTGTCACACCCAACCCCTTTTCCATCTCGAAAAATGATCAATAATTGCTATTTTTGGCAATTTCATAACTATTTTTTTCGAATTGACTTTGGAAATCTCATTTGCGAATATTTTTGAAGTTATATCCGTAATCAGCACCTCAAAATATGTTGGTATACGTGATTTTACAGAACGAGATAGAATTAGCTGAACCTGATTTTTACAGATTTTCAATTTTTTTGAGTTTTGGGGGGAAAATATGAAACTTTTTGGATCTCCCTAGAGCCTAGACTGATATTTTACTGTTGAGCTAGAAAGAAGATTTTCTAAAAGGTTTCAAATCATTCACTCCAAAATTCAGAGAAGTCATCAAAGTAAACTATAACCCAAACTTTTACAAATAAAAATTTGAATATTCCTTTCGTGAAAGTATATAATTAAATTTATATTATTATTTTTACAAAAATATTACATTACCTGATTAGATTATTATATGACATTAATTACGTGTTCAATGAGATCGGCTGAATATCAAGCATATATAAATATTGAAAAAGGTTCTAAATCAAACCTTTTAATTAAAATTTATTTTGATATCTATTTAGAGCTAATTTTTTGGTGAAAATGGCAGCAAACATTCCTAAAAATATCGAATAAAGTATGATATCGCCAATGATACCATTCCATTATCAAGCGTTATCCACCAAACTAAAAGGACGTAAAAATTATGACTAAAAAAAGCAAAAGAAGGATTTTAAAGATTTTTTGCTAATGGGTTCGATTTTATTCGCCATTTCAGTAGGACCATTTGTGAATGTCTGTACTTTTTTTAACCTTTTGTTTTAAAATGTTTAAACATAATATTTTTAATTTATAGAAATAAAGTTGTAAGTTGTTTTAGAATGGTAAAAAAGAACAACAATGATAATGAATATTTATTTTAAACTGTTTCTAACTACAGTAATGTATAGTAATATAATAATGCTTCCTCTATAAGGAAGCAAATGCATTTGCTACCAGGAAGCAAAGTGTCTATGAAATGAGCACCATACATTTATAAATAAAAACAAAGTGAACACACTCGTGATCGAATTCGCAGCTAGTTTAGTTGACGATTCATCATTTTAGTTTAAAATTCATCTGTTTAGTTGAAAATTTAATTAATCCATTTTTGATTGAAAATTTATATTGTAATGACATCAGGTAGCAGGTTACCTTTATTTACCTACTGAAAAGAAGGATAGGGAAATCATTTTTTCTGACCCTGAACGCCCTGAATTTCTTTCCACGAAGAAAAAGATGCAAAAATATTATACTGGACTATAAAAAATACATAATAAGAAAAGAATTTACTAACCAGCCAGAAACTTTTTCGAGGTTCCTGAAACTCGGAAATCGTCACGTCCCCGATTTCATCCATTTTTGCAGAGTTTTTTTGGTCTTTGAAATCTGCCTGAATCTACGAAAAAACCTACTTTCTACCAAGCACACTTTCTTTTCTCGTCATCTTGTTCACTTGAGGTAATGAAACAAACAAAAAATTCGTAAATATTGATTTCAGGAACGAAATTAATAACTGCAGAGTAGAGTAAATAAACGAAAACCGTGTGCTCACTGACTCACTACCGGTAATTTCAAACTCTTTGGAGGCATTTCGAGGTTATGCGTTTTTTTCTTTTTTTTTTTGGTGCATTTGAACACGAACAATGAACAAACCAGATGTTCGACCGTTCGACGCCTTGCCTCAACGCCTCCCTCAACGCAAAAAAAAAAAGAAAATGCTTTGAAATTTTATTTAATTATTAATGAATGGAAAGAATTAATTTACAATATATAAAAACATCAGTTTTAGTTCATTCTGCTTAATGAAAATAATCAAATATATAAACATTTCGATAAAAAGCAGTTTTGTTCGTTCTGTCAGGTCAGAGGTCAGGTTATGTTCTGTTCGTTTAAAAATGTTGAGGTTATGTTACGAACGTTAACAACGTTAAGTAATATCATTAATATGAAGTTTCGATGCTAATCACAAAGACAAAAATGTTCAATAATCGAAATAAAACTTGTTCCGTAGTCTATTATTATAAATAATATCTTCGAAATACGAAAAAATGAAGATTTGTGTTGTTAATTTTAAAAACCGGACCTCTAGCAGACGCATCATAAACTAAAGTTCGACTTTTTAATATTTCATGGTTGGTCTTTCTGCTAATTTTGATATTGATAAAAATTATGTTGGTATTATTGAAGTCTCACATGACGGGTAACGGGTGTCTTCGGTCAATGACGGCACCTGTCTAAAAATCGAAGTAGAAATTAGAGTTTTCGTAGAATTTCATTCCCATGAATCAAACAAATCGTTCTAATTAATTCGTTACTACGCGAGTGATACTTTATACAAATTAAAAATGAGATACATTATAGGTTCCACCTTCGCGGGTCTCTCCACAGCGACGATACTTATCTTGGGTGTGCATCTTTATTTTACACAATTTTTAACCCATTTATCAGCAATTCCTTCTTAAATTTTTACTCATAAAATTATAAAGAAACAGAATTATCATTTTGTACTCTATGATAGGGTTTTCTCAATTTGAATGCCGTGACTCATTTTTATTTATGTTTTAGAAATTATTTTTGCTAATTTTTGTTATTTCTTTAATTGTTTAGTTTTATCCTGTAATGAAATGTTCCTTTCTTTAAATAAGAAATGAGATCAGGTTTGTATGATGAAATGTTGGCTTACATCGTTTAAATGGAAACTGGATAAAATAATGTCAATGGATGTGGGTTTGAAGATTTTCAGATTTGTCACATGACCAACTTTTTTATTTTACAGTTTTGTACCATGTATTTACGGGAAAAGGAGAACGAGTCAGCATAGGATGGTATGTAAAAAGTTTATTTTTAAGTTTAAATTTTCAGTTTAAAGGGTTCATGTCTTGTGACTATTTTTGCTTGGTATTCAATTTCAAGGTTAATCTCTTTCATTTGTAATTCTGGTCATGTACTGTTTTTAATTAGTAAATTGCTATGGACGTTTTTATATAATTTAAAGGAATATCGAATGTGTAGTCTGAAAAATTCGATGATTTAATCCTGCAAGTTTTTTCACAAACATTGAAATTTCATGGCTCCAAAATCAAATTTAAAAAATTTTAAATTTCTGTTTTCCCTCAAAAGAAATCAAATATGCATGTTTCAGTATTAACAAGGTTTCCTGAAAGTGACGTCGCTTTTAGGAAAGACTGTTAACATTAAATTTAATTAAATTCTGTTTAGGTTTTTGGAAGAAACTTCGCCGTATATGTGGGCAACTTTGGGAATCGGACTTGCTGTTGCCCTTTCAGTTGTCGGCGCTGCCTTGTAAGTATTTCCTAGTAAAAAAAAGACTTACAGGGTGTCTACTAATTTTCGCCGACAAAATTCCCGGTTGTAAATATCAAATCTCCTCTTGTTAAAAGCGAGAATAAAACGCACTTAACATAAGGTTTTCCCACATGTAATTTTATGCATTGCGATGTATTATTATATTTAAACAAAAGAATATTTTTTTAATTTATGGTGTTAAAAACTTACAAAAAAATATTATACAATTTTGATTCTAAATTATCAGCACAGATTTGGTTAATATGACAGTTGTTATTTTTTATAAACATATCTTTGGTTAATTATTTTGGTATTCTAATTGGTAAATAAATCTTAGATATAATTCAGAAGATTTCCAAGATTTTGCGAAGATTCTAAAGATTGGTAAATAATTCTTAGATGTAATTCAGAAAATTTGTCAAAGATTTTGAGGATTTCAGAGATATCAAAATTTCACAAAGAAAGATTTTAAAAGATCCCAAAAGATTGTAAATCATTTTACAAAGATTTTAAAAAATTTAAAATAATATCAGAAAGATTTCAAAAGATTTTAAATAATTTTATAAAGATTTCAGAAAATTTCAAGGTTTCAGAATATTTCCGAAGATTTCGCAAAGAATTAAAACATTTCAAGGAAATTCACAAAGATTTTTAAAGATTTCAAAACACTTGAAATCATTTCACAAATATTTCAAACGATTTCAAAGATTTGATTTCAAAATATTTCAAAAAGATTTTTAAAGTTTCACAAAGGTTTGAATGATTTCAGAAAAATTTAAAAAGATTTCAAGAGATTTCCAAGATATTTCAAATATTTCAGAAAGATTTCGCGAAGATTGGTAAATAATTCATAGATAATTTTACCTGACTCGGAAGCCAACAACGAACATCAACATTCTCAAAGAAATAATTTAGAAGATTTCAGATTTCCACGTTTTCGCAAAGATTTTAAAGGTTTCAGAAAGATTTGAAAGGTTCCAAAAGATTTAAAGGGTTTCAAAATATTTCAGAAGATTTAAAAGCTTTCAAACATTTCAAAGAAATTCTCAAATAGTTCAAAAGATTTCAGAAGATTTCCAAGATTTCGCCAAGTTTTCAAAAGATTTTAAATCATTTCACAAAGATTTCAGAAAATTTTATAGATTTCGCAAATATTTCGAAAGATTTTAATTTCGATACTTTTAAAAAGATTCAAAAAATTATGAAAGGGTTCAAATTAAAAAGGTCTGCACAACAAAGTAGAATTTCATAATATTAATAATTATATCTTAGAGAATACTGTTTGTTCAGAGCTTAAACATTGTTCTCATTTGTTATACAATTTTTGAAATATTATAATTTCTGAATAATCTTTTTTATCATATTTATTACAATTCTTAATTTTTTTGTCTTGTTATAACGATTATTAAAAATATCACATTTTCAAAAACTTTAATTGTGATTCCCGGCTTGAATTTGTTTTCCCGGTTAAGTCCCGATTTTACTTCAATTCCCGGCTATATCCCGGTTTTCCTGGTCAGTAGACACCCTGCTCTGAACTAATAAACCATCAAAATATACATTAAATTTTCTGGTCCAATTAAATAATATAATTGCAGAGGTATTCACACAACGGGTGTGTCTATTGTCGGTGGTGGTGTCAAAGCTCCTCGAATCAAGACCAAGAATTTGATCTCAGTAATTTTCTGCGAGGCTGTGGCGATTTACGGTCTGATCACTGCTATCGTTTTGTCTGGAATGCTCGAGGAATTCAAGGATGACGTAGTGATGAAAGACCAGAGCATAAAGAACCAAAATTGGTTAGCTGGCTATCTTATGTTTGGCGCGGGTATCTCTGTGGGTTTCGTAAATCTGTTCTGTGGCATCGCCGTTGGCATTGTGGGTTCAGGAGCTGCTCTTTCTGATGCAGCCAATTCCGCTCTTTTCGTAAAGATACTCATCGTCGAAATCTTTGGCTCTGCTATCGGTCTTTTCGGATTGATTGTTGGAATTTACATGGTAAGATAAAAGATAGATAAGAGTTTTAGAAGCCACACTAATAAAATACAAGTAAAACATTTAAATTGATAAATTTCCTTTCTTTTTCAGACTTCCAAAGTAAAAATGGGAAACAAACTCAGCTAGATTGCCTCCTTCATTCCAGTTTCACGCGCAACAATGTCATAGTATTATTGTGTCCAACTCTCCATCTTTTCCCGATCGGCATGAAGAAGTGTGTCTACATTTCAATGATTTAATCAGCGTATTGTTGACCACGTGGAGCGTTAAAGTAGTGTATAAAAGCTCGTATGCTAGGTGATGAATGTCATATATTCCTGGAGAAGATTTAGAGCCTAGATTTTAAGATTAAAGCGGCGACCCATATCATCAGTAAATGTATACCAGTCAAGGAAAAAGAGTTGCATTTACGGAATAGTATTCAAGCACCGATATCGAGTTCATTGCTTCCAAATGAATATTTTCGCAATTACGTGTAATAGTCTAAGAAAAATCCTTGGATATTCCCAGCATTGGCCTGTAATGTAACGAATTGTACTCTTTTTTTTTTCGTAAACGACCAAGTAGGTCGCAGTTCGTGGGTGTTAATATATTTAGCATTACTTACAGAGTCTCATTGTTTCTTCTTTGTTATATTGTACATATTAATCACTTTGCTGTATTAAAGTTCTCTATGGCATTCTCCGTTTGGAGAATTGCAAATAAAATGTGTAAATGAATTGTCTTTGTTTCATTGATAACTGTCTGTTTCAACAGTGATGATAAAAATATCATTCTTAAGGAATGGATTTAAATAAATCAAGGATTTTTCTAGTCAACCATTCTCCGTAAATATTTATTCCAAACGCGTGTATATATGTTCAACAACTATAAAGAATATATAGCCGCGTATAAAAAGTATAGCAAAAATATACAGTCGAATAAAGGCATCGAATCCCACTGTGAAAAAAAAACTCTGCAGGCACAATATTATATAGCAAGCTGAAGTTTAGCTTTAAATTTACAAAATTTGCAGATTAACAATGTTTAAGTAATAGATCAATATGATCAAATCGTGACTTTATGGTGTCACCATCACTTTATGAATATCGTCAAACGCAGTTTGAAGATTTTTTACGTAATCAATCGCACTGCGATGCTTTGAATAACTAGTTACGACAGCGCCAAGTCTCTTGTCCTGAATCATGTACCTAGAATGAATTGATTCAATTATTTAAACAAAATATTAAACAAAACAAAATTCAAATATTTTTAAATGAGATATTTAGTTGGAGAAAATAATATTTACGCGACTCCGAAACCCTCTGGAACTACTGGTCCAAATCCACCAGCAATCACAATCGGAGCAGATAATGTTGATGTGGACAAAATATTATAATTGAGTGCGGCGTAGGCTGGATCCTCAAAAAGTGAGGTTTTCATTCCTAACTTTTCTTGAATCTTTTTCAGAGCGAAAAGATGTCTATCGAAACCCTGACCTGCAATTTTTGTTGTAACAATTAATGCATTTGACATAATAACGTCTATAATATTATATACATTCTAAGCTTGTTAAAACTTGTAATTCAGATTCGATAATTTCGAATTCCCGAATTTTTTTTAAACGCTCTCTAAACGATATCGGAAAAAAGTGTATACCCATGGCAGCATTTTTTACGAGTTCAGTGTGCGCTTTGCTGCAATCCACAATCATCTTTTTCAACTCTGTTGTGGAAATTCCAGAATTTTTGTTAACCATTATGGAACAAACAGTCTTCGTATATTCTGTACAAGGTCTGATTGTTTCAGTCCTTCCATGTTTAAAAGCAGAGGTACTGCAAGATTCATATGTTGCTACAGAACGTCCTTCCTGTTTGTACAAAGCAAGTTGGAAAGCCAACTGCATTATGGCGTCAGGACTAACTCCGAATTTTTTACACTCTTCTTTGCCAAATCCTTCGTAAATCATGTGGGCAACACTCAAAGAATCTATCCACTTTCTATATTTTTCCTGTTCGGTTCGAATTGTTTCCTTCAGTTTCCCATCCAAATTAAACTCTAACGCTTCTACTTGTGGGTTTACGTTCGAAATTAGCACCCTGTCTTCTGGACGGAACCATAGATTCTTAGTGAAATCAGCCTTTACGTCCTGAAAAGAACAAGATACCCAGTCAGGGAAAATACCTTCTAAATAACTATCGAACAATAGAAAACCCTACCTGAAAATATCGCAGAATAGCGACTCCATCGCCCCAAGAATGTTCAAAGTTGAGCCCAGCAAATCCATCTTTGGTAATGATCAACGAAAAGGATTTGTCAAACCATCTGTTTGTACCATCTCCATGAAGAAAATGTCTGACCAATTTTCGGTAATTTGCGTCATCTGCTTCGTCGCCAATTGATTGGTCATCCAAAACTAAAACAAAAGCAGCGGAATCGATTTTCTTTAGGATCACCTCGTTCCCGATTTTCGCGAGATGTACCCTTGCTTCTGCCCATTGATTTCTTTCCGCTCCAGTCAATATTCCAACTGGGCTTTCAGATTCCGATTTCTTTATTTGAAGAATAAAGTTCAGATTGGCTGCTACTTTCTTTGGAGAAATTATTGTTCCGTCTGGGTTAAGAATGTCAAAAGCATAGAAATGTCCACCTCGCATGACGACCATGTGACGGGCTGACTTGTCCAGACTGATTCCATCTTTTCCCTGTTTTGGGATTCTTGTAGAGTTGAAGAGATTTGCATATTGGGACATGTCAAGTGGATAAGCCTTGAGAGCAAAAGCTCCGTACCAGGCAATCCAGGAAGGCAACATTCCGGTAAAAGTTCTAAAGAAATCAGTGTTTGACTTTTTAGGATTCAAGTGAAAGACTTCTGGTTCCAAAATTCCTGCCCGGAGTGATTTCATGAATCTAATAGAGGAAACAACAAGATTTGTGGCTTTGACTAGCTGATCATTGTAACGTTTATCAGTTTCCTGACTATATACTATCATAGGATTATAATTAATTGGCAAAGGCTGCCGATCTCTAAGGTACATATCGAACCAATACTCGCTAATATAGCTTGTATGTCGATTTTTTTTATCGATGTTCAACAACTCTTTGTGGAGCGTTAGTCCCTCGCTTTCTAAAAATTTATCTACGGAAGACTTTGTGAATGAAAATTGTTCCTCATTTAGCAAAGGCTTTTGTGCGTCCAAGTATTTTCGGCACGAGTCTTTCAACTTTGGAATTGGAAGTCGAGGCAACGATGCCTGAAAATGCATTGTGGGTACCTTACTTTTCTGTATGTACTCGTAATCTTGGGCATTTTGGGGGTTCTTTTTAGTCGACTGCTCCCTGGAAGAAGAAAAGGAATATAAATTATATATGGTTTTTTAAATACCACTTGATTTGCAGAGTTTCGCTTACGAATCAGCGCACACTCTATTCTTGCATTCGTCATGCGATTTTGATTCTGAATGACCGAAAGTAGGCACCTGGTTTGTTGTAGAATAAATAATAAGGTAAATCTGTTTTGGACCTGGAACAAAAATAATTTCAGAGAAATTTAGTGCAGTATTCACATTATAATTATGATGACAATTGGAGGGGTCCGCAGGATAAATATCAATGCGCATAAATTAGAGATTAGATTCAAGTGAAATTCGACTTGGATAAATAACTGAGTTAATTGAAAACTAATCTGGCTTTAATTAGGGTGACCATCCGTCCGGATTTTCCCGGACATGTCCTCTTTTTGAAGCATGCGGTTCTTGTCCTACAGGGTTTTTCATTTTGTCCGAGTTTTTGGAAGTATACGATTTTTTAGTCTTAAAAAATAATATTGCTTTAGTAAAGTCTAGTGGATTTCTGCAAGTGGTAAGCCGAATTTTGTGTTATAAAAAGATGGATAAATTGTACTTCCTTGAAATTATAATTTAAAAATTTTAAGTGACAGAAAATAAAATATCCGGGCCTAAAATGTTGCAGAGTCCGGATTTAAAAGTGTGTAGTTCAAAATGAAAAAGTGTGCAGTGGAAAATTTACTTCATTTTATAAGCAAAATTTCCGCAGTTTTCTAAGCTAATATTTTTAAAGTATTAAAAATGAACTTCAATGCTTCTTTAAACAATTATTCTTTGTTCTATTAATTATAGAAATTCCTATTTATTTATTGCAGGCTTCACAGTCTTTCTCCTATTCCCATCTTTTCCACTTTTTCTCGTTTTTACACTTAAATACGAACTGAATTAATAGTAAATAATAATAAGTTAAAAGTTCATTCTTTTTGGTTGAAGAGTCTACTCTTATATTTTGAATTGCGAATGCGTCTTTTTTTATTAAAAATTTTATTTTTACGTTGAAAATTTAATTATTCTGTTGAAAAATTCAACAATTTTGTTAAAAAGTTATCCTTCTTGATTAACAAATTAATTGTTTTGTTGACAATTCGTCTTTCTGGCTTGAAAATTCAACAATTTGGTTAAAGTTTTTTTTCTTCTTGACTAAAAAATCTTTCTCAGTATAGGATTCAAAAACTTTTTTGAAAATTCTACTTTTATGGTGGAATTCAAGTGTTTTTTATTCAAAATCAAAAACTTTCTTGGTTGAAATATTAACTATTACATTCTTTTTGGGAATTCACCTTGTTTGGTTGAAAATTCAACTACTTGCTTGAAAGCTAAACTACACTGTTAAAAATACATTTTATTGGTTGAAGATTCATCGCTTTGATTGGTAATTTAACTATTTTGTTGATACTTCGTTTTTTTTATTGAAAATTACTTTTTTTGAAGAAAATTTAATTATTTCATTTTTTATTTAAAAATTTATCTATTATAGTTGAAAATTCAACAATTTGGTTAAAATTTTTCTCTTCTTAACAGAAAAATCTTTTATGGTTGAAAATGCTACTCTTTTGTTGCAAATTCAATTATTTTGGTAGAGGATTCAACTGTTTGGTTGAAAATTATCTTTTCTGTTGAAAATTCATATTTTAGAGTTCAAACTTCAACTGTTTTGTAGAAAATTCGTCTTTTTGGGTTCAAAATTCATCTCTTTGGTGGAAAATTTAACTATTTAGTTGATACTTCTTTTTTTTTAGTTGAAAACTAATTTTTTAATATGAAAAATTTATCATTCCATTTTAGGTTAAAAATTAATCTTATTTAGTTGAAAATTCAATTGTTTTGATGAAAATTCGTCTTTTTGGGTTGAAAATTGAACCTTGTTGTAGAAAATTAGCCTTTTTGGCTGTAAATTTCAACAATTCGGTTGATATTTTTTTTCTTCTCGACTGAAAAATCTTTCTTGATTGAAAATTTGTTCTTTTTGGCTGAAATATTAATGATTACATTCTTTGTTGAGAATTAATCTTTCATGATAGAAAGTTGAACTACTTGGTTGAAAATTGAACCACTTTGTTAAAAGCTCATTTTTTTGGTTGAAGATTCATCTCTTTGGTTAAAAAATTCAAATATTGTGTTGAAACTTTATTTTTCCTGTTGAAAATTACTTTTTTCACCTGAAAATTTAATTACTTCATTTTTGGTTAAATATTCATCTTTTTTAGTTGAAAATTGAACTATTCGGTTGAAAACTTATGTATTTTATTGAAAATTCATTTTTTTTGGTGAAGATTCATCTCTTTGGTTAAAAATTTAAATATTTTGTTTGAAAATTCGTTTCATTTTGTTAAAAATTATTATTTTTCAACTGAAAATTAAATTATTCTATTTTTAGTTGATAATTGAAAAATTTTGTTGAAAATTCGCTCTTCTGATTTGAAAATTCACCTCTTTTGGTAGAAATTCAATCTTTTTTGGTTAAAACTGCAACTGTTTCATTGAAAATAATTCTGTTTTTGTTGAAGATTCAACTTTTTTTTAACTCGTCTTTTGTGGTTAAATTCAACTGTTTCTAATTTAAAACTAAAAACTTTTTTGGTTGAAATATCAACTATCACATTTTTCATTAAGAATTCCTCTCTTTGGTTGGAAATTTGTCTTTTAGACTAGAAAGATAATCCTCTTGGTTGAAAATTTACCTTTTTTGGTTTAAAATGCAACTATTTAGTGAAGAATTCATCTATTTTGTTAACAATGTAATTTTTTTACTTCAAATTTTATGAATTTAAAGGGTCTCAAATTGAATTTAATGTAGTACCTACGTTAATTCTATTTAAAAGAATTTAATTCCCTATTTTCGTGAAAAACCTCCTTAATTCCCCTGTTTTAGAGTATTTTTTGGTCTATGAAGCCTGTTATCGATACAATACCCAATTTAGTTTTACCATTATTTTTTTCTTACAGCGTTGTAAAATAATGTGCAAAAACTTTTTATTGTATGTATTTCAAAAAATGTCGTTGAAATTTGATGTTTTTGAAAAAATTAGGATTAAAATTTTAGTTCTACTTTTTTTCTCTTTTTTTAATCCCTATGCCCTACTTTGTCCTCTTTTTTGAAGTCCGGTTGTCCTACATTCCGAAGATCAGCTTTGGACACCCTAGCTTTAATTTCTATTGAAGTATGTGGGAAATCACATCTGAAGATATCAATTTATTAATTAAATTCTGAATTTAGTTTATTATTAAAGGTAAGTACCAAACTAAATTAAATTGAAAGCGCGATAAAAAAAGTCTGCGTTATCACATTTTGTCACAAGTGATGAATCATACTTTAAACTAGAATTTCTATTTTTGTGTTATTTATATAATGTCATCGTTGTAGGAGTTCGCGGATTAAAGAAAAATGTATATCGCTTCAAATTTGTAGTGAGTTTTGTATAACATTAAACCATTGATTACAATCTCACAACTTCCAATGATCGTAATTAAATCAAAGTGAAAAGTAAAATCTAAAAGAAATGAAATATTGTTATCTTGTATGCGTTATTTTTTTATAAAAGGTTGAAATTTTGGTTGAAATAACTTCGATGTAAAGAAAATTCAACTGAAATTAACCAAATGCAACGTACCGCTAAAGATTAGGTTTACATTTTTCTTGCGCACTAGGTTGTTTTGTGAGTGTAATTAAGAAACAATTCTTATTTCAATGACCTCAATAACACAAATAAATATTTTTAACAAGGCACTGACTAGCGTTACGGAATTTTCCGTAAAACTAACCCGGTCAAGTGTAGCGCTAAGGCTAGAGTTACGGAAAATTCAGTACCTTTAGCCCTGAACGAGCTGGAAAGGGGTTGGTCTCAGTTGGTCTTACGGAAAATTCCGTACCGGTAGACAGTTCGTTCTAACAAAGTAACAAAGAATAACAATGATAATGTAAAGCGTGGACAAACAAATAAAGATCTAATTTTTGTTTCTAGCAAGAAAAATAAAACACATACGAAACGAACAATATAATTTTAAAAAACGTATAGCATTCAAACGCATACCCTCGAGCGATTAAAATTTAAAGTTTTCCTTAAGGCAAAATGCGACATTATTAAAAAACTGTCTTGTTTCCTGTCAACTTTTAGCCACTTCAATATATTGATGACGAGGAAACAATTTTCTTGGTCGGCTGGGCCCACGAAAAGTCACAAAGTAAACGAAGGTGGTCAAATTTCCACTTTTTTTCATGAATTTCCCTTAAGGGTTCCAGAACCTGAACATTGTCAACAACGCCTCACATAAGGTTAAACATTCCAAAAGATCGAGACTCCCTTTCTGAATGACGCAAAACCGTTACTGACGGTGACGTACCTGGCGACCTGGCGTTTTCAATCATTCAATCGGTTATGTTTAACTCTCAAGTTTCCAGAAATGTTGTCTTTCCGAGAATAGAAAATAGTGGAATGAGACAATAAAAGTCTGAAGAAACTAAAACTTTTATCAACTGTAAAACCCCAAAAAGTGAACTTTCCTCTGTTGAATCAAGTGAAATATAAAGAGAGCATCGTGAGTCATTTCCAGGTTAGCTTCATCTTTTCAGAGTCCTTTTCATCCAAGTTGTTTGTGACACGAAAAATGAAGAAAAAGCAGCGTTTCAAGTCGTAAATAGAGACCACTGAAATCCAAATTTGAAAATTCGTGAGGCTTTTTGTGAAAAAAAGACCAAAAGTAGATTTTGAATTTTGGGCTTTGAGATTTAGGTTTTATGACAGTTGTCCTTGAAAAGAACAAATTTTGACAGGAACTGGTCTGTTTTCGCATAGTCTCCATGGTTTTAATTCATTTTCCAAGCTGGTGGAGAATAAAACATGTAAGTTTTTCATTATTAATTACGTTGTTGTGTGTAGAACGATATACATGCCCGAAGATTAATCCTACTCGTGTGTGTCGAATTTTGGATTGAAGGATTCAAGCAGACCGATGCAGGATTAATATTCACTACTGTGTTCGTTGGTAAACATTTACAGGGCTGATCGAGATTACGATATAGGTCCAGCCACCGATATTCTTGTGAATGATTTTGATGACGAGCGAACACTAGACGAGGAAGAAGCCTTGGAAGGCCACGAAGACTCTCACAACGAGTTGTCAGATTTACAAAAGGTACTTTTCTGTCATTCAGTGTTGAACATATTGCTCGAAATTCGTTTCGTAATGATGAAAAAAAGATTTATGGAGTATTCTCTGGTAACTTAAAATTTTTGTTATTACTTGTTGTTTGTTCTTTTATTTCTCAAATTAAATAAAAGTTAATATCTCAAATTTGAGAATAACATTTTGGAAATAAAATCAGTCAGCATATTCGACAGTGTTAAGTTTATATGTCCTACTCTTTACATATGTAATCTAAGTATATCACGGTGCGGCTGAACAAAGTTTAAATGAAAGTTCCAGGTAAATGGGATTTGTTGGTTGTTATTATGGTAATATGCCATCCCCCAAACATTTTAAGATGAAAATGAAAATAATCGGTCGGGTGCTTTTTCAAAAAGGTCGATTTTTGTATTTAATTACTGAGGTAAATATTGTTTACCGTAAGATGGGGCTAAGCAGGACATTTATGTAGATTTTTTAAAATAAATTACACGAAAGAATCATAATCAAATATTAATGCTTCAAACATATAATTTCTTAGCCTTTTTTTTCACATCGTGAAGTTAAAAAATTTAATTTAGCTATGAGTAACTAGTTATTGCAATCCAAATTGTGTCCGTCTTTACTTCTCAGAATGGGGCTAAGGCGTCCACTTTCACTAAAAAGGCAAAAATCGCTATTCTGTAATATACAATAGCAAAATATAAATTATAAGTTTCCGATGTTATTTTAAAGTAAATGAAACTAATATGATGAGTAAAAACTAAAAAATACGTACTTATTTTCAGTAATTAATTTAGGAAATTCTGCCTGTTTGGACTTCAAGAATGGCATTTTAAAAATTCACAATGGATTATTTGAAGGAACGGGAAGATCCCACATTCGCTATATAATTTCTGACCATGTCCGACTTTCCTATACAAATTCGGAACTTTTTATAAATATCTTTCTACAGCAAAACCAAACATCTTATCTTGGCTAAAATTTAAGATAATTTTGTTGAGACGACATTCTATATGATAGGTGTAATAAATATCCCAAAAAATGTAAGTAACATTTTCCAAGCGTTTTCTAATCGACTTAACCAAAATACAGAAAATGGCAACCTTATATAAATATTAATTTAATCAAAACTTTATACTTCATCAAAAATGATAAAATATTATATTATGAGTGGCCCAGTTTCCCCAGCATGTTCCGGTTAGCCTCGGTTTATGGTAACATTTTTTAAATAGATTTTTTTTATTGAATGTGGTTGTCACAAACTGTAATATCACAGTTCGAGTTTAAAGGCACGGAAAAATAAAGGCAAAGATTATTTTTGCGCACAAAATATGTATTTCAGCTTTGGACACTTTCAAGCTGAAAAATTTAACCTTGGACGATTTTAAGTTGTAAAATTAAATAAAAAATTCCGGGTGACACCCACCCGATTACTAACTGCTAAAAAACACCTTCTAAAACACTTTAAATACAATAAATATTTATTAGGGTGTGTCGAAAAAGCAAAATTATGGAAATCTAAATTAGAACTACACTGAAACCTCGGTGTAGTTTGAGTTTCGAGGATTGCCTCGATGACCGTGACTTCGTTCCAAGAATTTCTACGATGTAAACAGGGGAAACTGCGTGACTCCGCTGAGCTCGCACGCTTCTCTTTCGGCTCCTTGGACCTCCCCGCCAACAAATGCGAGGCCGGCGGCAATCCTCTGTCTCAGAGTTTTCGACCCCTCATCCTCGAATGCGAACCGGCAGACATTTTAGGAAGAAAATAAATATATTTTATATATATTTCGAAGATGGTGGAAAATATTGAAAAGTGGTGAAAGAACTTTATGTATAACGTTTCAAGAGGTACAACTTTACTTTTTAAACTTTTTTCGTATCTAACGTATTTCATTTTCAGTTAGATGTGCAGAATAGCTTTATTTTAAATAAATACAAAAATCGACTTTTTCAAAAACCACCCTTCCGATTGTTTTTATTTTCATCTGAAAATTTTCGTGGATTGACAGACTACCACATTCAATAAAAAAATCTGTTTAGAAAAATGTTAGCCAATATGTACCATATAGTCTTATGAAAATTTTGTCATTTCTTATTAATTAAATACAAAAGTCGACTTTCTCCAAAAAGCGCCCGACCGATTATTTTCATTTTCATCTTAAAATGTTCGTGGGATGCCGTGTCACCATGAAAAATATAAAAATCCCATTTACCTGGAACTTTTATTTAAACTTGGTTCAGCCGCATCGTAATATATATTATATATGATAATTATATTTAATAATAAATTATATTTACTCCTAAATCACCCTGCCCACTCCCTTCTTTTATGTCTTGATATGATAAGAGTATGGATATAACATTGTCGAATTCGTCGACTAATTTTATTTCCAAAATATTCTTAAATTTGAGATATTAATAATTTTATTACTACATTTTACTATTTAATACAATAAATACGCATAATGATATGACATTCTTTTATACTTTAGTTATTTCTCATCCCTGGCGTATTCGACTGTTTTTTTTAAATAATTTTTTTATTTTATACCTTTCAGTGAATTTTAGTTGCATATAATTTGGTTCAATGAGTTTATGCTTTTCATAACTTTCGCAACTCCGTACGTCCATAAGAATTGCCCAAAAAACAAGAAAGATCAAGATAGGATAAAGTTCTAACTGGTTCTAATCTCTATATTAATGTATTTTGCTGTTCTAATTACGAATATGAGCATTAAAATACCTGCAAGTGTCATTTTCGAGGTCAAAACTTGAAAGAACTACGTTTTTAAACAGATTTTTTTTCATCCTTTGTTCTTACTTTTCGAAAGATATTCAACATGTACAGCAAGAAAGAATCACCCACTGCTTCCACCACCCACCTTGCATGCCTCACTTTCTACCTTTTGGGACCTCTACCTTTTTTTAAGTATCGCCCCTTTAGCAAAACCGCCATCTCCTAGAATGCCCCTTTTTTCTGCCCTTTGGGTTGACAGGAGACTCCTGGAAATGGAGTAGGGGCCTATTTTCACATTCGGCTACATTTTTACTTTATTCCTACGTGATCACGGTACACATAGTCCCTGAAACAAACACGCTACTCCTCTGGCCTCTAAAATGCCTCTTTTTCAATTTTTAATTTAAAACACATAGTTTTTTCGAATTTGCGGGTGTTTTTATGTCCATATTTGTAATCAGCTCATCAAAATACATCGACATATGAGGTTTCAAAATTATCGGAGGTATGAGCTTTCATGAACTTTACCGCGGCACTTTTCAGAAACAATATTCCTGACTCCTGATCTGTTTTATTTGAAAAATTCGACCATGGTCCATAAGTCCCAACAATCAACTAAAAAATTCTTCAAATTTCAGGAAGGTGACATGCCGCTAAAAGATTTGCTTGCAATGTACGGTTTGCGAGATTCCTCAATGGAAAATTCAAATAGTTCTGACCGGATGGTCCTCCTGCCAACGGGTGATGCAGAATTAAAGGACAAAATCGAAGAAGACGAGGAAGAGGATGAGGAAGAGGATGAGGAAGAAGAGGAAGAGGACGATGATGATCCCTCAAACAACGAACCAGACCTAAAACAATTCTACACGGAAATGGTGAAAAAAGAGGAGATGAAAGAAAGCAGCGCAGCTCGAGCGGCGAGCGGTGGAAATAATAACAGAGGAACTGAACATTCTTGTGTGATTGGCGTTGGTTGTGGCAACGAGTCAAATATCACAGGAGGAGGAAATACAAGAAATGATAACAATGGTGTTTCTGGGGGCAGTGGAGGTGGTGGAAACGAGACAGGAAATAGAGCAGAAGGCAATGATGGAATGGAAACTGGTGGTGGAAATAGTGGTGGAGGAGGCGGAAGTGGAAGTAACGGGGGCAGTGGAGGAAGTGGTTGTGGATCTTCGAGACTTCTTCGAAGTGTATCGAGACCTCAGAGTGAAGAAGAGGAAGATGATTGTGATTACAGTCCTGACGAGGAAGAATGGAAGAAAACTATTATGGTTTGTATTTCAAACAATAATTCTTCTCCAGGATTAGGCTGCTTACTCTGATTCTTGATGATAAATTGACTATTAATAAGTATTAAATTCTTTTGATGTTATCTTCAGGTCGGGAGTGATTACCAGGCGGCGATACCGGAAGGACTTTGTAAATACGATGATGCTCTGCCCTACGAAAACCAAGATAAAATGCTCTGGGATCCCAGCCACATCCCCGAAGTAGAAACGGAAGAATTTTTGGGACGGGCGCAATTACCTGCTGTTAAAGGAAGTTCTTTACCTGCAGGTTCACACATAAGGGACGATGAGCAAGCTCTTTATTTGTTATTACAATGTGGATACAATTTAGAAGAAGCTCTCCGAAGGCGCAGAATGAACGTTTTACCCCAGAGCGATGCCGTCAGTCTCTGGTCAGAGGAAGAGTGCCATAACTTTGAATCCGGCTTGAGAAATTACGGCAAAGACTTTCATCTCATCCAGAAGAATAAGGTATATCACTTTTGATAGAGGAAGGCAATTTCAAATCTAAACTTGCTCAATAAATTGTAATTCTTGATTTAATTTAATAAGTTTGCTAACATTGAAAAGATCTGTCTTTTTTTTTTGCTATCTTGATTGGTAGTAAACCAAATTTTTCAGGTGAGGACAAGATCCGTCGGCGAGCTCGTGCAGTTTTATTACTTGTGGAAAAAGACTGAAAGGCATGACATTTTTACCTACAAGGCTCGTTTGGAAAAAAAGAAGTACGCTCTTCATCCTGGTATCACGTGAGTTTGCCTAAATGTTTGAATTTTTTTATTTTTGTAAAAACATTTTGCATAAATGAAAAACCCATACAATCTTTTTAAGAGGTATTTATACTGAAATACGACAAAGGTACCGTTCAAAAACTAAGTCACGCTATTTTGAAAACTTTTTCTACCCGTCCCCTTCTTCGTCACAGATCATCAGACAAAGCTTGAATCCCCCCGGGTGACGTCACAAACATGAACACACCCCCCCCCCCCCCTTCACTCTTCAAGTCAAAAATTTTTCTGCGATTTCATTTGATAAACGCCTAAAATAAAACACAAAACGTACAAAAATAATATTTTAACAGACATTACAGCCCAAAATCCTCTCGAAATAGAGAAAATGGGGTGAATTTTCAAGAAAATAGGGAATAATTTTTTTAAAACAAAATTAATGTTTAAGTACCATATTCACGGCTGGCCTCGATTAAGTTCAACCCAAAAGTGCTTACACATCCAGTTTCTCTTTTGTACGCGTTTCGGGGATGCCCCCGGTTATTTCAAGCTAAGAAAGAAAATAATCATACCACTCATTTTTGAGAAAATCGATTTTTTTATTTTTAACGTTTAAAAATCTTATTTTTTTTCGAAAACGACGCAAAATATTAATAACGGTTCATAGCCCAAAATTCTTCCCCTTCCTGAAATCGATAAAATTATACTTTTACCAGATGTCTATCTTGTGTATTTTAACAAATTTTTCCAAAAAAAATAGAAAAATCCGATAAAAACCGACTAAAAATGCGTTTAGTTTAACATTGTTACTGAACTAGAAATAATCAGTTTTAAAAATAAAAGGTTGAACTTCGTTAAACTAAATGCATTTTTAGTCGATTATTATCGATTTGTTATATATTTTTTTCTTTGAAAAAATGTGTTGAAATACACAAGATAAACATCTGGTAAAGGTATAATTTTATCGATTTCAGGAAAGGGAACAATTTTGAACTATGAACTGCTATTCATATTCTGCGTTGTTTTCGAGAAAAATGAGAAAATCGTTTTTCTAAAAGTCTAAAACACGTACAAAAGAAACTGGATGTGCAAATACTTCTGGGTTGAACTTAATCGAGGCTAGCCGTGTATTGAATTCAGTATGATACGCTTAAAATTTCAAGTTGATATTTATTGCATTTTCAACAAAATAATTGCATTTTCAACAAAATAGTTGAATTTTCAACCAAATAGTCGAATTTTCAAACAAAGAAGATTAAAATTTAACCACAAACATTTGCATTTTGAAACCAATTGTTGAATGTTCAAGCCAAAAAGACGAATTTTTTAGAAGGCAGTTGAATTTTCTACAAAGAAAGATGAATTTTCTACAAAGAAAGATGAATTTTCTACCAAAAAGGTGATATTTCAACCAAGAGGAGCGAATTTTCTACCTATAAAGACGAATTTTCAACAAAACAGTTAAATTTCTGAAAGAAAAGATGACTTTTTAACAAAATCGTTGAATTTTCAACCTACAAAGATGAATTTCTATCAAAATGGTTGAATGTTTAACCAAATAGTTAAATTTTCAACCTACAAAGATGAATTTTTAGCCAATTTGTCGAATTCTTAAACAAACAAAAATAAACTACAAATAAAGCAGTTGCGTTTTAAACCAAATAGTTGAGTTTTCAAACAAAGAAGACGAATTTTTTAGAAGGCAGTTGATTGATCAATACAAAAAGACGCATTTTCAATCCATAAAGACGAATGTTCAACAAAACAGATCATTTTTTAACCAAACAGCCGAAAAAGGCGAATTCTCTAGATAACAGTTGAGTTTTCAACCAAAAAATTCATTTTTAACCATATACTTAAATTTTTTCCAAAATAATGAAAATTATCAAATCAAAAAGACGGATTTTCAAAAAAAAAATTTGAATTGAAACAAAACAATTGAAATTTAAACTAAAAACGATCAATTTTCAACAATAATTAAATTTGCAGTTCAAAAAATTTATTTACAACAAAAAAAAAACGAATTTACGACAAAATACATCAATTTTTACAAGACAGTTGAATGTTCAACCTGAAAATATGGATTTTGAACCAAAAAGTTCATTTTCAACCAAATAGTTGAATTTTAAACTAAAACGATCATTTTTCAACCAAAAATGGAATAATTAAATTTGCAGTTCAAAAAATTGATTTTCAGTAAAAAAAACAACAACGAATTTTCAACAAAATAGGTGAATTTTCAACCACAGCGGTGGATCTTCAACTAATAAAATGCATTTTTAACAAAGTAACATGTAACATGGCTTTGCATGGGTGCCCTCTCCTCACGATGCAGATGAGATAATGCCATAAAATTTGCATGTAACATTTAAAAAATAAACGAAAATAATAGCAGCGCCCATTACTACTTACGTTCACACCTGCTGTTGTAAGACCTTTTTATTCTGAAAAATGTGACATGAAGTAGCATCACATCCGGAATTTTCCTACATATTTTAATCGAAATCATCGAAAAGCCGAAATCAGAGAGAGAGAGAGAGAGAGAGAGAGAGAGAGAGTTCGCGATGGTTGAGAACCATCTCCCTGCAGAAAACCATGAAATGACCGTACTCAAAATTTTGAAAATTTCTAATATTTTGAACTATAAATAAACTATGACTAATACTTATGATTAACGTACAATCGAAAATTTATTTTTCGAAATACGAATAAAATGGCAATGAAAAGCCTTTTTTTAAAAAAACGAGGGGCAAAGGACTTGTATGTTACCTACATATTTCTACTTCACCAATATATGAACGTTCTTTAGAAACCAAAAAAAAAAAAACGAAAAAAGGAGAAATAGGGGAAGTTTCTTAAAAACAGGGGGGAAAAAAAGAGGAATTCCTTAAAAAAGGGGTAAAGAGGGGAATAGGTGAAGGAGTGTGAAGTCTGTATGTAGATGCTTTACTTGTAAACTAAAATCACTAATTTTCATTTTTTTAAGCATTTCAAAAAAATTATTATTCGCATTTATATTTTCCATGTGTGATGTTACATTCTACGTTAACCCCTCCTACACTATGTTTCGTCACAAGCCCTACCCCTCCCCTCGGCAGTGTGTCATAGCTATTGAACGGCTCCAAATTAGAATAATAATAACAACTTGAAAAGTTTACATTAGTTTAAAAATCGAGTTTGAATGGAGTAATATAAAATAATTAATCATTTCCTTCTGATTCAAATATCTCTAGATAATTTTAAATAGAAATATAACCTGAAAAAAATTTCACTTGCAAGCAGGGACTATATGGACAGATTCTTGGAGGAACAGGAAGGAGTTCGAGACCGTAGCAGTTCGCCAAACGTAAATAGCTCTTTATTATATGGAGACGCGAAGCGACAAAGGACGAATGCAAATATGACAAATAACGAGGATTCGAAATCTCTAGACCTTTGGGACGGTGCAGCAGCTCCAGGATCAACTGCAGGAACCGGAGCTGCTAACCCAAGCAGCGTCGATCCCCTCGCGATCGATTTTAATAGTTCAGCACCTGCACCGGTGCAACCACCTCAGCATTCAGCAACGCCGGTTACGACTTTGCAAAATTCGAATGCACCTTCTGCAACCTTCAACTCGACCCGAGGTCACATGGAATATGGGTTAACGACAAAGGGAAACGCAGAAGGCGGAGGCACCTGGTCTTCCTCGTCCTCGTCACCACCTTCTCAGCGAAATTCACACCAATCGAATAATAATCACCTCCTCACTTCCTCAGGAAACGTTGCCACCGGGAACGAAACGGCACGATCACCTGAAAATATTTTACCTCATTTACCCCCTTAGCGTCGCTCCTCGCTTTCTATTTCCTCCCTGAAAGATGCGTTGAACGCGTCGTCGAGCGCTCATCGCTTCTCAAAACACTAGCATCATTAAAATCGTAATACGCATTCGTTAAGCACCCACGAATTATATTTTTCTACTCTACAGTAATACGATTATTATCGATCGTTCGACTGCGGGTGACATGGAAGCGCGTTAAGAGTCTCGTCTCTGCGAATCCTTCATTGAGAAAAAAGTATCGTTGGATTTATAGTCACGAATATTTTTTTCTGAGTGTTTTTTTGGGCAGACGAATTCGAGATGCGAGTTTTTGTATAGACTGATTTCTACAAGGAGTGTCCTCTTGTATTTTTAAAGATGATGGCATCCTGCGTTTTGTATTTAATATCGAGTATTCTTTATGCTTTCGTGAATCAGTAACGCTTTTGAGGTGAATGCTTTACAATCGTGTATATTACTGCTTTTTTTTTGTTTCTATTTTGTAATTTAAGACAATTTTGGACGGCACAAAGTGTAAAAAATTGTAAATGACGAAGTATGGTGTTCTGTTCTGAAACTGTAACGATCGTTCAAACTTTAATACCATCGGGTGATACGAAAAACGAAATATTATTCTCTTTAGGCACGACTTGTCGATTGGTCGATACCCTTTACGGCGATATGTACCTAGAACGATCAGATTAAATGAATATGGTAAGATTATTCACGTATTTTTTTCTGTATTCTAGTACATAATATTTTCCAAGCACGTACTTTCGCAAAGTTGATTCTTTTAAATTAAAATTTAATGATACTGAAATATAAATATATTTTCCGATAAAATTTATGATAGTTTTGGATTTTGTTTGAAAGATTGTTATATTTTTTATTTAATTGGAGCAAAGGCAATAAGCATTCTTAGATTTGGGTTGAATATAAAATTATAACAATTCGGAAGTATTTTTTACGAAATTAAGTGGATTTAAATATTATTATTTATACCTCACGGGGTAGTGTAATTAAGAAGATGCAAAAGTAAAGCTTCTTGTAAAGGGAAGAAACGTAAGTTTTTAGTAGAAATTATTCTCATTTTCAAATTTAGTATAGAAATTGGCTTTTCTAAATTTCGAACTGTTTTTTTTTATATCAAAGTTCTTTTTTCTAAACTTATAATTACATACTCATAGTAAGGATTGTAGTATTAAGAACAATTCTGGGATTAGAATTAAAACAACATAAGTTTAGTGAAAATTATAATTACAGTGTATGGCATTTCGTAACAAAGTAAATCCAGTTTTATTGTTGACGTGTTGCTGAATCTAAAAATTCTAAATAATTTATCCAAGATTAAGTAAAATTTGTATGGTTTCAATATAGAAACTTTTGATACAAAACTGTTTAATCTTTGAAATTCTTTAACGTTTTTCAGACTGTTTTTAAGGGCATGTCTTACAGGAGTCACGGGACCACAGTAATGCTCGATTTTTAATCTTTATTTTTGGAACGATTTACTGTTTCTATAAATAAAATATCGCTCTGAAACTTTGGAAAACACAAGAGGAAACAGTAACTTACGTTTATATACATCATTTGGGAGGAAATTTGTAAAAAAATTTTTTCGAAGTAATTCAAACTGAAGCAACGTCAGAATTTTTTTTTTCAAACAACTTATATCCACGCGAAATGAGATATCGAGTTGAAATTTTCGGAAATGACATAAACAGTACTAAGGAACGTTTTTATGGTCCTAATTATTTGCAGTTGAAAAAAAAATTTAATGAAAAACTAAATTTGGAGAATTACCGACCATGCGACGGCCTACATAACGAAGTTCACAATGA
>JAUMHM010000078.1:35540706-35561825 GCA_032362435.1 Melikaiella ostensackeni | reverse complement strand
ATTGCAATTCTGAATATAATTTTAATTTTTCAACTAAAAAAAGGTGAAAAGGTGACAAATTATGAAAATAGGTGAAACAGGTGACAATTTCTAAAATAGTTGACAAAAGGTGAGAATTTCTAAAATAGGTGACAAAAGGTGAATAGGTGACACTCTGTGATGACTGAAATAATGTATCAGTTTTGCAATTTCTTCTCTAAGAATGCCGTTAACATAAGAAATATTCCTTGTACAAATTATCTTGAAAACTTTCAAGTAGAAATTATATTGCGAAAGAAAATAACGTCAAAATTACACACCTGAAGTTTTGAACAAACAAATGAACGAGATATTCAACTTTTAACTAAAATTTGTCTTGAAATATTATTCTAGCTACAAATAAGAATATGAATTAAAAGTTTTTCTAAATGCTACGGTAATTAAAATTGTTAATAAACACTGTCAAATTTTTATTTCCAAGTAAAAAGCGTTTAGCCGGAAACTTAAAAATCGCCAATGAGCTTTCTATAAAAATATTTTTGTAATTAATAATTTTTTTTGTAGTCCTTAATGGATCAGAGTTGTGATAAAAAATATGCAACCAACTTTGATGTATTTTAATTTTTAACTGTAAACGAATTATAAAACAAAATAAAGACTACTTCCAAGTTTAAATTGCAGATTTTTCTAAATACCTAAAACGCTCTAGGAATTTAGAGGAAAGGCAACACCTGAATGGAATCTTTTCCTAAACTCCCGCATTTAGCCAATTTTCTAGGTGTACAGCCAAAAGACTGATTTTTCTAAATCCCTACGACATGTATACAATCTCGCGAGTTTATTGTAAATACTGTTTTTTCAGTAATATCTACATGTTTAGAAATGGTACTATTTATATGAAAAATTAAAAAACTGTATTTCATTTGTGAACGTAACTTTAATAATAAATTATATAATAATAAATAAATTAATAATAATTGAAACAAAATTTTATTTTATTTTCATGCTTAAAATTCAGTGCATACCCAACATATTAATATTTTAAATGAAAGATCTGATGTTTTCCTGAGATTAGTGAAAATGATAAAAAAAAGTTTGATTTAAATAAGTATAATACGAGTACTATAAAGTTACTTTTACGAATAAAAAATCATTGCTATATAATTTTATATTATAATTTTAAAAAAAAAATTGAGCACGCTCGAAAAAATTTCCTGACATTTTCAGATTTTTCCAAGTATGAAAAAATTCCGTGACAATGCCAGATTATCAAGGTAAGTAGACACCGTGGTTTCTGTTGAATTTTGAATGTTTAATATTTAAATTTGAGATTACTGTACCATAAGTTAAACGGGGTCCAGAAGTGATGCACATTTGAGGTGGACCAAAGTTCATCTCTGCCATTGGTGCATACCAGAAATCTTCCTGGGCGTAAATCGTGTCGACGAGGGTGTTGAGTCGAGGTGAAAAATAAACAAAGCTCATGGCACAAGATGTGTTTATCAAAATTAACTTGTTAACAAGAAGCTTTAGTTCTCCGCTGAGTTGTTTTTCATCACAAGTCTGTAATTCTTCCGCACTTTCAACACTGATTCCATCCATGATGAACTTTAAAATTCGAGGACGTAGCAAAAGGTTGACTGTACTGTCGTAAGCTAAATATGTACATTTCTGTAAACAAATAAAAATAAAAAGTGGATTAGTTTAGAATTTTTCATTTAATTTAGATAACTTGATAGTCTACATAGAAATGAACAGGAAATTATATTCCTCTTCTCAAAATAAAGTTTCGTTTCAGTTTAGAAAACTTTCCTGTTTTTATTAATATTCTTTCTGAAAAACATAAAATTGAATTAATTTATTTTAAATTACCTGATGAATTTTAAATCTAGACTCTTTCATTTTTGTAAATTTGAATTCCAATTATGGTTCGATTATTTCGCTAAATTCGAACAACATATTAAGTTTAAATTTATGTTCAGTTTTCGACCAATCTATTTTCTTCGTATTTCAACCGCAGTCGTAAATAATTTTTGAGAGATACATATTTCTATTCTATTTATGGAAACGTTTTTTTTAATATATTTTTTTGCATTCTTGTATTTAAAAAATTTTTTTTGTATTTTTTTGAAATCTTAAGCTTTAAGAGCCTTCTGAATCTTCAAGAGTCAAAATTTGACTTTGCAGGAAGATCTCCAGACTCTCAAAGGAAGGCGGATCCATTGAATTTTTTAGGGATTTTTCCCAAAGTTGACGAGTTTTACAATCGAGTTTCTCGACTGTAATATAAACTATCCAATCAGAATGCTCCACAGGACGGCCTACTGATTTCAAATCTTCCAATATTTTATTTATTGTACTAAGCAAGTTCTTCAATTCGCGGGAAGACTGTTTCAAAATCGGTTTTAGTTTGCAGATATTGGATAAATAAGAATCCACAAGAAGCTGTTTGTTGTCATACTTCTTTGCCAGAGTTTTCCAGGCTTGGTCATACTTCTGCTCAGAAACCGGAACATCTTCTAAAAGCTGAGATGCTTCACCAGAAACTTTTTCTTTCAACAGCTGCAGTTTTTCCGTTGAGCTCAAGCTGGAGTTCAGACCAATTTGAGTTTTGAATAAATGACTGAACGTATTCCACTCAGTTTGAGAGCCTGAGAATTTCGGAATATCGAGTTGTGGAAGAGCCTTTGATTTTTCCTCAAGCTGATCCAGAATCATTCCTTTTATTGTGACGTATTGTTTATGTACTGCTGTATATTTATCTGATGCATAGTAACTATCTTGCAGCGTACGTTTTAAATTCAAATTATCTGTGAAAGAAAGAAGTGCATAATGTTCTTCTTCAAAACGATGCCAAATTTTGTCTAGACTATCGTAATATCCAATTAGAAAACCTTTGGATAGATTGTGTTTGGATACTGTCCTGGCAATATTACAGAATAAGTCATAAAGCTTCAATTGCTCACTCAAGCGTAACTCCCATTCAGACAGACAGGCACACATAGCTACGAAAAATTTTCAATTCGCGCAAGTGATTTATCAACTACGTACTAAACCAGAATGTCTGGCTGTAAAATTCTGACTTCTGCCACTCGAGGCTGATCGAATCTCACTGTACGGTGCTGTACGGGGAATGTGAAAAGCCGAGCACTTATCGCGTCCAATCCCTACCCCTACCTTCTAGACAAAACATGCAGAATCAACAGAAACCTAACTCTCTTCTCTTTTTATGGCTAATAGTCATAGCTCAGGCGACTCAGTGTGATGTGGAGAAAGATAAACAATCACTGAAGAAAGAAATTTCAAGCCTCTTTAAAAAAATGTACGTTTTGAAGGTACACATACTTTTATTAATAGTCGAAATTATGATCTGTATTTTACGAACAAAGTAAAAATACTCAAAAATAAAAATGACAGTCCATGCGATTTTAAAATTTAATTTTTATACAATTCCTTTTAATAGAATTAAATTTATCTTTTGAAATTAAAAAATGACATTTTCAGACTATAAATCTAATACGACTGATCCCAAAACTAAACAAATATAGAAATAATATTAAATAATTCAGTAAAAGTTCATTTCTTTCCAATTATAAGCACCGCTTCGCAAAAAGACTAATATTTTTATTATTCCAAAGACTTTTCCCAGTCTTTACGAGTTTGGGGGTCGAGTCTTTCAACCATGATATAAACAATCCAATCAGACCAGTATTCCACAGTAATGCAGTATTGCTGTTTATTCACAGTAATACAATCAAAGCCACCAATTTGCCAACTGTAACACTGAGAAGTTGTAAAGTCGACTAACAACTGTACCTTAACGGAACGGAAACAAAGTCTATGACTTTATCACTTTATGTCTCTGTTTGTTAAATTTGAAAGAAAAAATTTTAAAAACATAAACTCTAACAAAGTCATCTTGTGTAACAGAAAATTGCACAAAAAGTCTTTAGAAACGATACTTTACTCGTTTTACAGACTTTTTGTGCAATTTTCTGTTAGACAAGATGACTTTGTTACAGTTAATGTTTTCAAAAGTTTTTCTTTCAAATTGAAAAGTTCTTTCACCTTTGAAGCAGGAACATTTGTGAGCGGTTAAATCTTGCAGATATTAGACACATGAGTATTAACCAGAAATATTTTACTATCGTATTTTTCTGCAAGAATGTCCCAAACTTGATTGAACTTTTCTCCAGCAAATGAAACGTCTTTCAAAAGTTAAGCAGCTTCACCAGAAACATTCTTCTTTAAAATCTGCACTTTTTCGACGGGACTGAAGCTTGGATTCATGCCAATTAAGGTCTGAAATAAATCATTGATGAGATTCCATTCTGTACAATATCCGGAGAATTTCGGGATGTCCGTTGAAGTGGGTGATGTTTTGAACATTTTACATTTCCAAGATTTCTTGAATATTAAAAAGAGAGAGAGAGTCGATAGTTTCCAGAAATTGACCTTTTGCTTTGAGATAAGCTTTGTGAGTGTCAATAAATTTCGGTATTTTGGAATAGTAGGGGGACAGATCTATTCTTCTTGTCTCAAGAAGAAGAGCATTAGGTTCCTCTTCAAAACGGGTCCAATTTTTTTCCAGAACTTCGTAAAGTGCGGTCAACACACCCTTGAATTTGAAAATTGTTAAAATATTGAGGCGCGCACACCAAAATTTTGGAAAAATTAAGGATAATAATTTAAAGAGAAAATATTAAGTCTAAATTCACTTTTGAGAACTGACTAGTCAAAAGTTCACTAGAGAAATGAAGCAATTAGAAAGGTGAAACCGGTTTAAGTAGTAGAGTAAAAGATAAAACGTGTAAAAATATATGACAGAATTGCACACTAATGATTTCATAGGTACTTTTAAATAAAAATAACACTTGATAAGCAGTCGATTACTGGTTTGATTCCTTATCAAGTCTTATACAATTACAGACAAAAATATAATTAAAAGTTTATTTTCCTAATAACAAAAAATATTACACGGATCAATAAAGCCAAATTTGTTTAGACTAAAAGATGAAAATACGAATAAAAGTTAATATTATTATTTTTACATCGCCATAATATTATTGCCATTATACAACATATGTATATATTATTGTACGAAAATTCTAATTAAACATACCATGATATAATGATAACATGAAATTACGGGAAATAAGAACAAATAATCAACTAATTAATCATTCAAAGAATTAAAATTTATCATTCTGTGAATGAGTTTTATCGAATGAAGCGCTTCCTAATTATTAAGAATTTTATCAATTAAAAAATAAAAGGTATTTTTTTGAATTAAAATAAGATAGGCACATTCTCTTATTGCGCCTCTGAAACTCGAACGAAACAACTGAAGGGTTGACGGCAAAAGGGCGTAAGTGCCAAATTTCGGAAATTGGTTTTATTGGCTAAAGTAATTGTTTTGGCCTAATTCATGTCCCTGTAGAAGATTATGGTCCAGTTCGATTTTGAAGTGGGTCAAAATCCATGTTTCGTAATTTTGTTTAAAAAGTAATTATCTGTTTTCGCCTGTTCTTTTGATACGCTCCTCACTTCATGTGGAATAAAGTTCTGGGTGATGGAAGGAGGTAACTGGAGTGCATGGGTGAGAGGGAAAGAGTGGATCCTGTGGGTAACAGGATGACTGGAGAGAAGACAGAGAGCGTCCAATAACACTTTCCACGATTTAATAGAGCTAAGTAATAGCTCGAAAGTACTTTGTTCTTTTTTTTTTTGTAATTAAAAGAGAAAAAACTTACGCAACTCTTCGTGTGTTAATATTTTCGTTTTTGGGGACGCGCCGTGCCCATGACAAGGGTATTCCTTGGAGGCGGTTGCTTCTTTCAGGATGTCCCTTTCGCGATTCAATAGAGCTAAGTAATATCTCAAAAGCAATTTCTTGTTTTCTTTTTTTAATTAAAAAATAAAAAAGTTATGCGACTCTTTCTGAGTCAAAATCACGTTTTTTTGGGACGAGCCGTTATTTGGTAAGGTTTTTCTCGCAGATGCTTACTTTTTTTTAAGCGCTCCTGTCACAATTCAATAGAGCTAAGTAATAGCTCGCAAGTACTATTTTAATCAAAAAAAAATAAAAGAGTTACGCAACTCTTCCTTACTCAAAATCGGCGTTTTTTGGTACGCGCTGTTCCTTTGACAAAAGATTTCTCGGAGATGGTTGCTTTTTTAGGATGTTTCTTCATAGTTCGATAAGAGTTATAACTTGAAAGTACTTTTTTTTTAAAAATTAAATGCGTTCAACTTGGACAGTTGTATGTAAAATTCGCCTTTTCGCACTTACGCCTTTTTGCCGGGCGACCTTTCAAATACACATTGACTTCATAAAAATAGCAATAAAAATAATTTCACTCACCACTAAAGTTTCTCGAACACTCGGTTGTATCGACTCCCAATAAACTGGCTTCGTTGATAAAGTTGAAACTAGTGAAATTAAGGATTGAATAAGATCAGCTGCCACAGGATCAGCAGTGTGCCTCAGCAAAGTAGAAACTTCCATTAGTTGATATTCGTGAGAACCTAGGAACGTAACCACGTACGAAATGTACGAAGAGGAAGATTCGCTGATTACAAGTCCAATTATAAATTCTAATCCAATCGTATAAAGAGGCCACCAATCCTGGCACCGCCATCTACTGGTACTGGTGCAATCCTGGAAAAAAAAAACAATATTTTAATCCCTTAAAATACAATCCAGCCCTGTGACAGATAAAATTCCCAGACTGATTACCTTCACAAAATACTTACATCGTATAACGAATCCAGAACGCTGTTCTTCAAATCCGAAGGCGGAATCAAAGCGAGACAGAGTTTTGCCATAGCTTCTTCCTCAAAGTTTAAAACCCCAGAAACCGATCTGACTCCAGTTCCTAGCAAGGCAAGCGCCGCTTTGCTAAATCTAGCATAAGGATGTTTTTGCATCGTGACTCCAACCGTCATCATAATTTCAGGAATCAATTGTCTAAATTGTAAACACGCACTTTTCCTCCTCTGACTCTTCGAATTCGATTCAATCTGATACTTCAAAAGCTGAGTGACTAGACTAACAGTCAAAGTAGCCGGAAGAGATTCGCAAATCGCAGCCAGCTCCATCGCATCCAAATCTTCATTCACTCTATCAATTTCCTCTTTTCCCTCTCGGTTTATAAACTTTCTCTTTTTTTCCCTGCTCCTTGCCATTTCCCTCAACTCCTCAACATCTCCAGTCGCCAGCACACAAGACTGTCCCAGTAAATATTCGCAAGTCCCATTATCTTCCACGAGAGTCTCTCCAATCAGCTGGACTAATCCCAAAACTAGACAAATCAATGTCTGCCTTAAGCCTCTACCATAAACTCTGTAAAACTGCACAATTTCTTGAACTAGTTCTGTCATCTTGTTTTTTAACTCTGAAGAATCTCCAACGCATTTATTCTTCCAGGAGGAAACACATCTGAGAGATATTGAGGCCAACAACATCGTAGTTTTCGCGTGAGAATTTCGCTTTGCAGAAGATTTCGGAGTCGGTTGTTTCAACAAATCCAGTAAATGATCCAAAGCAAGACTAGTTGTTCTTTGAGCTTGTTTTTCATCTACAGGATAATTCCTGGCAACTCTTTCATCTGTCAGAGTCACTAGAAGTTGATACCAGGACTCGAGAATCGTCTCGAAGAAAGGTTTGTGGCCATCTTTCTCAATAACGACTTCCTCTTCCTCCTCTTCTCCATTTGTCACTTCTGATCGAGGGATGCTGTCGAAAACGTAACTCGCTAGCTTTTCCCAGTAGTCTTCTTTGTTGGAGAGCAACTTTGCCAGATTCATCTGAA
The DNA here is from genome assembly GCA_032362435.1 of Melikaiella ostensackeni. Lineage (NCBI taxonomy): Eukaryota > Metazoa > Arthropoda > Insecta > Hymenoptera > Cynipidae > Melikaiella > Melikaiella ostensackeni. Next base: position 35,554,032 of record JAUMHM010000078.1, on the reverse strand, counting down.
AGTCCTTTTCTAAAAGGGTGCTTTTAAACAACTCTAAAGTGACGATATCAATTAATTGCGAATAACCCCTAACATTAGGAACTAGTCTGCGAAATAATGGGGCGAACAAGTGACTCCAAAAATCTGTCCTTTTGCGGAAAAAGCTAACGAGGATTTCGTTCCGATGGTACCACATCGCTCTTAAAAGACTCAAAGTTGAATCATAAAGTCTATCGTAGACGATATCCTCTTCCTGATGAATCCTTTGCATATAAAGATCCAAAAATCTGGTACAACCCTCGGTCAAAAATTCATCAGCAGGTCTCGGAAAAATTCTCCTACGCTCTGCTTGATGCATGATGTTGAAAAGAGCCTCCGTTAATCCAGGTTGACGATCGAGACAAACTGCTACCAATTCAAGAATCGCGACCTTGACTTCCGCTGCACAGGTGGGAGACATCAATCGAGAAGCAAAAGTTTCTCTAATGGCTGTTCCATCCATTCCCATACAAACTAAAAGTGACATGGAGAACCCTTCAGCGAATTTCTTTAGCAATCTAACCGCCATTGCTTGAAGTGCAGGACTGAACCAGACGTAGAGATAGTCTACAATAGTTGGAACGATCAAGAGACCATTTGGTAGAGAAGGAGAAGCATAAAGAGCAATCTCGAGCGGGGATCTTTCCTCGATTCCAAGTCCCAGATTCTTCCGATACATCAAAAGTCTGTTGACTACCGAAAGAGCCAATTGAACGCTTTTTATTACCTTGAAGCCTTTTCCAGCGATCCAATCAGTCTCATTCATCATTCGATTCCTCAAAGCTCGTTCTCCAGTTCTCACGAGTTTCAATAGTGCGTGTCTTGGTTCCAAATGAAGTAGATTATAGGTTACAATAAGTCTCAATTCATTGCGCGATTCGCCCTTTTGTCCTGGGACGGAATCGAGAGCTCGGTGCAAACAAAATATGCTTTTTAGCCAGAGTTCCACCTTCTCAGATTCTGATTGAAAGTACCAAGAGTCTAGTTTTGGAAGAACGCTTTGAAGCAGAAGGACCATTCCGGGAATTTCGACTGCATACATAGCTTCTTTACTGTGTCGGGCGATTAGATAATTAGATAAGGTGTCTAAGTAGGCGTTTAGGATTGGATAAGTGTGTTGGATGGTCTCGATACTTGAAAGCCAGGAAGCTACAAGGCCTCCATCGAAGGAGACGGCTTCGGCGAATTCTGTAGTTTTTTGGTAACGATCATCGAAGCGAGGATAGACTCCGGTTCTCATTCGAGAAAGGACGTCTTCTGGATATCTGAGAACGAGTTTTGAAGATACGCGGATGCAGGCAGCGACTACTTTGTAGATACTGAGAGGAAGAATCGGGTAGGAGAATCTATTGATGATTTCGAAACTCAATTCTGTGGGGATGACCATACTTCGTGAAATTTCTATATCCACTGCGAGGAGAGATTCTAGGAGACCGAAGCCCTGGGTGACTTGTTCCGGGAGAATGGCTTCTGTATTGCTCAAGTTAGCCATTCCACCACTCGCTTGGAGGAAGAGCTGTTCGATTTTGTGATGGAAGGCATCCCAGTAAGATCCTTTTGTTCGCCAGAGGATAACATCGTATTCATCGCCGTCGTCTTTTCTTCTAGCGGATTCGATTCTTTCGCGAGGAGTTATTTTGGGGATTGTGAAGGTGTTCCTGTGGATTGTGCACTCTTGTTCGTAAGGTTTTAGAGGTACGTTGGAGTGAAGTTGTCGTCGGGGAACTTCGAGAGTAATGGAGGATAAATTGTCCAGCGCTTTCACCACCTGAAAAATGTAATTAATGTGATGAATGAAAGAGGATTTATATCTAATTGAAGCCTCGGCAGAAAGAATATTGGATCAATATAGGTTTTGGGTGCATGGAGATCTATAATTATTCTTTTTTAAAACTGTTTTTGTATTCCACGGATGCGCTGTAATCACCAAACTGTCAACAAAAATGTGAAAATTTAATTTCTAACGAAATGTCAGAATAGTCGTGCTTATTTACTTCCTATCAACCTCAACTTCTAAAATGTACGTTTCTAAATTTAACTTATAATTAGGACTTTTGAAGAGGGGTAAAAAAAGAAGATTTAATTTATCAGAATGGCAAGTAGAAAAGAATGAAGGAGCTAGAGAGGCTGGAAAACCTTGAGTTAATAAAAAGAAAACAGAAGTGCTAGTAGTAAAACGTCCAGGGCCGGTAATATCAAATATATTACTTTTAAGAAAAAGGATATTAAAATAAATATAATATTATAAAATAAAATAAAATATAAACATTTTCCGAATTCAGTTTTTGAATCTTTTTCGATACTTGAGCAAATGCAATTTTCTGTTTTTACCCCTGTTCGAAATTTCTAAAGTTGGATTTGGAAAAATACATTTTTGAGGTTGAAATTGATGTGAAGTAAATAACCTCGACTATTTTGAAATTTCTTTCCGAATTCAATTTTCGATTTTTCATTGACACTGTAAAAATTGTAGCGCTTCCGCGGAATAGAAACAGTTATAAAAAAAAATAACTCTATAGAACTTCATGGACACAAAACTTGTGTTGATCCAACGTTCTTTTTGCCGAGACTTCAATTTAATTAAATTAATCTTATGTTATAAATCTTACATTTTTAGCACTGGAGACAGAAGCTGTGGCCAATCCAGTAACGACGGCGGTGAGTGGCTCGAATCGATAGGGAAACCACTGTGCTGCGAATTTGTAGAAAATCCACAAACCGTCTTCCTTTTCCTGCCAGAATCTCTCTGCGAGTTCTGGATATCTTAAGACAGAGGCAACGGCATCAAAAATTCCGGTTAGGGTATCGAGTCTGTCTTCATCGATAAAAGCGCATAGGAGAGTCAGAAGATTGTAAACGCTACCTCGAACAATTTCGGCATAATGGGTGTCTTCCCTAATCATTTCAGAGTCTAGCAATCCTTGAAGATAGTGGAAGGCGTTTAATTGAATGGCACGAATACCAAAGGGTCTGAAACAGTTTAAAACATCTGTGCTGTCTGGTTCGACTGCGTAGTTTGCTAGCATCCATGCCAGAAGCAAAGGTCCGTCTTGAGGCAAACTATCTCGCAGACATTTGTGCTCGAAAGTGTCTTGCATACTTTTCCGAACGCCTTTTATCCAGTCTTCCATACCGGAACTGAACACATAAATAAAAAGTTAGATTTTTCATCAGATCTTCTATTTTTTGTAATTTTAAATAAATTATTCTCACTGTTTTGTTACATCCATAGCGACTAATAACAAAGCAGTCTGGCTGTATTGAATATCCACGATTCTCTTAGCCACAATCTCTTTGTCCTCGCGACTGTTGTAACTGATTAAACGTCTAGGTTCTCCCTGAAAAATACTTTTTTGATTAAAATCAACTTTCTAAGGAAAAAAACCACTGTAAAAGGGAAATATTAAAAATATCTTACACTGATGCTTGTATAGGCGTTATTGAATGAATTATCAGAAACGTGAACGTCGTTTAAAATAACTGTGTATATGTGTAACAATTCCCGCATTTCGACTAGACTACTATTGTAAATCCGATGTAGGTGATCCTCATTAAAAAGCTGCGATCTAACTGGAGGATTTATGAACTTGAGAACCTCAATCTGTTTTCGCACAGACTCTAATAAACTTCCAAGAAGAACTTCATCGAAGAAGTTCGCAAATTGTTTTTGATGAGGATGTTTCGTATTGTCTCTATATTCTACCATGAGTTTAAGGCACTTTATTAAATTCACTCTCTCTGCATAGTAGAAACTCCAAATGTCCTCGATTAAAATTCGCATAGAAGTCAAATCTGTCAGTTGAGAGGCAAAAGTCTCAGCACAGTTTCTGTACTCGTACAGCATAAAATTGCAGACTAGATCCCATGTTATAGTTGCGTCCAAGTTCTGAAAAAGAATACCGATAGTGTAAAAATTTGAAAATTAAAGCTAGAAATGTATAGCCTGAAAGACTGAAATAAACTTGACGAATTTACTTACCAAAAGGGGAGCAAGTTTGCTGATTAAATCATACATTCTTGGTGGAGGATTCTTCTTATAAACAGTCTGCAGAGACTCCTCCGTGAATTTTTTAAAGAAACTAAGTCCGTCTCTCAATATTGGAGTCGCATTTTTTATTTCGTCTTCCACAAGTTCTTTATCGCAGCGGCAAATAGTTCCGGATATAACTGACCACAATCCCTTGCAGTAACTAGTTCAATGAAGATAAATATTTAATATTAATCATAATAAACCTCGAAATTTGTATGAATCGTATGCAAACAATAATTTAATCAATTTACAGGAAAAGTAAATTTTACTTACGGTATATTGCCAATTGGTTCAACAGACATTTTACTGAGTGTTTGCGGTCACTTGTGCAAAAAAAAAAGAGTGACTAGGAGTCAAAATTATACATTTCTTTTTGGTTTTTACATCGGTAAAAAACATTCGGTCGATCCGATCTAACGAAAATGAGAAACAGGCGCGATTTATGTCATTTCTTTCAAATTTTAGAGGTTAGGATTTTCGGGTCGGTTTACAAGGTTTACAAAAGAAGCGCCATTTTTAAACCCTCTCAGCACTTGCATTTTCAAAACTCACTATTTTGTCATTTATTCTCCATGAATTTATCGACAAATGATGTAAAGACTTTTTGAAAGAATGCAAAAATACAGTAATTGCACCCACTGATCCAATTTGAAATTGGAAAGTTTTTCGAAAGTATAATTTTTAAACTAAAGCCTTTCAAAAATATTTAAAAAATCACACAATTCCCGCCATGCTGTCTCGCAATCTGATTGGTCATATAAACACTATCCAGAGCAGCCAGATGTTACGAGCGACTAAATCTCGCACGTTTTGCACAAAGAGTGCAGCACCTGCTAGTGCGGGAGAATTTAAATTTGCACAGATGCAATGAATTTACCTGAATAAATATTCTAATTTTAAGATTATGACTGATATTTTGGCTGTCTCGGACTAAAATAATCGATTATAAGACGTAGAATTTTGAGTAATGAAAAAAACTCACATATACTACGAAATTAATAGCTCTGGTAAATGTCGCTCGATTGAACATTTAATTGATATTATTCAGAGAACACTTTTGAAAAATATACGAGCGTTAAGAAAATGAATTACTTGTCACGTAGCGAGCATTTAATGTTTAGATTTACGAAAGGATGTCATAAATTTAGTTTGGACGTAATTAATTTTAAGAACACGAAAGACTTTGTGAAATGTTTATATTATAATATCTGCCTTCTTTCATGTACCGAACTGGGTTATTAGCTTTTTAGATTATAAGTGATTTTTGTATATGATACGGTTAATTTGAAAGGCAATATCCGGACGTTAGGGACAGCGAATGTTTACATTAACTGGCGACAGGCTCAAGTACTGCGACTTTTAGGGCGACGTAGTTTTAAATCTAGGATTTCAAAGAAATCACGTAGAGATGTTGAATTGCATCTCGGATGAATCAGCATGTGAGGTATGGAAGAAACTATAAGCGAGATACCATAAGTGTGCGTGAGTGTATGACTGTGTGAAAAGTGGGAGCAGCGAGCTTGCGGTCATGGGACCACGAAAAACGCGAGTGGAGATGCTGGATGAATCAGATCAGAGCAGATCGATTTTCGACAGTCTAGAGTTTGGTTCGTTATCTGACTCAAGCTCTTTTCGAATATTGGATTTGCACTTTTGTAATCCGGATTTGCCTAATTTTGTTCTGAGTTCGACAATCTATATATCTATATCTAAAAGCAAACGCGGGTGGAAAAATGTCTTTGAATTAATGTCAGGCAACGCTTCGTGAAACGCGTCGCGCTCGCGAGTGAAGTGACTTCAAGCATATTTGAAAAAAAAAGTGAAAACACTATAGAAAAAGAAAAATTTTGACTTAATTGTTTATTTGAACACAAATCAATTTCGATTAAAACTTGGAATTTTTAAAGTTACCAAATATTAATAGTATAAAACAAAAAATTTCACAATATTTTGTCTACTAATTTTCTTATTCAGTAATTATTAAATATTATTATTATTATTATTAAATATTCAATTTTGAAAATGGCTTCAACGAAAAATCAAAAAGGAAAAACATAACCAGTATCGGCGTCTGCACCTCACGTGTCACATCGGACCCGAGGTTGGCCTTCGGCACAGGTTGCTGAAACGGTTGAACCCGGCAATGCAGCGAGCGCTATGAGTGATACGGTTACTCACCCTCCAAGTGTGAACGGAGGAGAGATTCAAAGATATAGGCAGGCTAACGGATCTGAGAGAGAGAAGGGTAGTGCTGATTGCGATATTACAGGTCCAGTAGTTAGTACTCTTAGTGGTACTACTATTGCAGAAATTGCAAAACAAATTACGTAAATGAGCCAAAATAATTTGCGTTTAGAAGGAATAGAAAGGAGGGATTCTGAATCGCAGGGATTAAACGATAATAGAGCACATTCATTAACATCCCTTCAGGATGGAGCTTCACTCATTAAAAGTAGTGATTATACTGCATTAAAAGTTCTCGTTGACATTATTCCTGCTTTTTCGGGAAGAAATATTTCTGTGCAATCATTTGCCCGAGAATGTCGATTTGCCGAACAAAATGTAGCGTTAGGTCTTCGATCATTGTTCATAAAAATGTTACGAAATAAAATTCAGGGAGAGGCAGAGCTCTACATTAAAAACAAAGAGTACAGCTCGCTTAATGAATTATTAGATTCACTTGAAAAAGCGTTTGGCAAACCTAAATCTCTCTTTCAGATCCAGTCCGAGATTGCTCATATCAGTCAAAAAAGGGGAGAAAGCATAATAGCATACGGTGCAAGAGTACGCGAATTACTAAACAAAATGATAGAAATAACCGAGCAACAGTCGTCGCCTGAAGTTGCAATTATAAAAATCAACGAGTATAACGTTGAAGTGGCCAATTGTTTCAGGTTAGGATTGGAGGGCGAACTTGAGACCCGAGTAAGACAGGCTCATCCTACTAATTTGCAGGAAGCTATAAATGCTGCTATTGAAGCAGAACGTGACTTAGCTCAGCACAAAAGGTTGCGGGGGGTCCCCTCGGAAGGTTCATCATATGCTACCAATGAACCCAGAGTTGAAACAGGTTTTACCGTTAGGGATGCTCAAAATAGCTCGTATTCTAAACCGATATATCAAATCAATGAAAATCCCGCGCCATCCCCTGCAAAACATAGAAGTGTAGAATGTTATAACTGTAGAGAAGAGGGGCATATAGCACGAAATTGCCCACGTGAGACGAAACGCGATATCTTTCCTCACGCACTTAATTCTAACAAAACGCAATATCACGGGCAAAAGGAAGAAAGTTGTAGTTATTGTAAGGGAAAAAGACACAGGGCAGAAAATTGCTATAAGCGGAGGGCCGAAGAAGCTGAAGGTCAAAATGAAGACAGGTGTAGTTATTGTAGGGGAAGAAGACATAGGGCAGAAGATTGCTATAAGCGAAGGGCCGAAGAAGCTGAAAAAGAGTTAGAATTAAATAAAAAATTTAAGAATAACCCTAGTACCAATTCGCAAACTTTAAACTCCAGGGGTGCTCGTCTGCAGGGCGCAGCAGCGAGCAGCAAGAATCTCTTTCTGCGTCAATCAAACGAGTCGTCCTCACAATCGGGAAACAAGGGGTCATAAATTCGCCAACGATAAATGTTTACAATCAAAATTTTCATAACAACAAAGCTTCATTCCTAATTGATACCGGTAGTGAGTTAAATTTGCTAAAAGAAAGTTGTTTAACTAAAAAATTGTACCGCAATAAAAAACAAAGGTATTTTTTGACAGGTATAGGAAATGGCATGACGAGGACTCGCGGAAGCGTAGTTTTACAAATTGATAAAGGAAAAACTGTAGAATTTCACCTAGTTCCAGGAAATTTCCCTATTCCACCTTGTGGAATACTAGGAATGCAATTTTTGAGGGAAAATGCTGCAACTATGACCTTTTCAGACCAGGCGGTAACCTTGAAATTGGAAAATATTAATCCTTTAAATAGTGAAAGGCTTCACCTGCCAGCTAGGTCTAGAAAATTAATAACATTACCTGTTATGAATGCAGGTATTAGTGAGGGCTATCTAGAAAGAGTACATACTGGTGATGGAGTATTTTTAGGTGAAAATTTAGTAAGACCGCAAAATGGAGTAGTAAAGGTGTTTGCTACCAATTCCACCCTCCATGACATTGAACTGACCGTGCTTCCTGTAGAGCTTCAAGAGTTCGAAGTTGTCCCTCCAGCACAAAGAAATGCTGAGGGGACAACCAAGAATGAAAAGGAGAAAGAAATTGGTGAGAGATTTTCTAGAGTAATAAAATCATTTAATTTTGAAAATTTGAATGACGAAGAAAAAGCGAGTTTACTCGGTCCTTTCGCCGAATATTGCTATCAGGTAAAACTAGAGGGGGATGTTCTGGGAGCCACTGAAGTTCTGCAACACGAAATTCATACAACTGATGAAACTCCAACTTTTGAGAGGCAATATCGGCCGGCTCAAGCCTTAAACGAGGAGATTTTGAATCAAACTAAAGATTTATTGCAATCTAAAATCATAGAAGATTCAGAATCTCCTTATAATTCCCCTGTGTGGATCGTACCCAAAAAGGCCAATTCACGGGGAAATAGAAAATGGCGAATGGTCATGGACTATCGAAAGTTGAACGAGAGGATTATTGGCGACGCCTACCCTTTACCCAATATAATCCACATATTGGATCAGCTGGTCAGAGCCAAATACTTTTCTGTACTTGATCTTGCTTTTGAGTTTCACCAGATAGAAATGCACCCTGATTCCAAGGCTAAAACGGCTTTCTCTACCCTTTATGGCCACTATCAATTTAATAGAATGCCGTTTGGGTTGAAGAATGCTCCCGCCATGTTTTAAAGGCTCATGGATAGAGTTCTGTCTGGTCTCCAGGGGGTGGAACTATTTGTTTACATGGATGACATAGTCATCTGTGCAAACTCCCTGAAAGAGCATACCCAGAAGCTGAGAAAGCTGCTTGCTCGCCTAAAAGCAGCGGGACTCACCCTGCAACCTGATGAATGCAAATTATTGCGAAAGGAAGTCGCATACCTGGGCCACATTATATCTCGCGATGGGGTTCGTCCGGATCTCAAAAAGGTGGAGGCAGTACGCAAATTTCCGAGGCCAAAGAATACAGAAAACATTAAACAACTTTTGGAACTCGTTGCCTATTACCGTCGATTTATTGTAAATTTTCCAACAATAGCAAAGCCATTAGGCTACCTGTTGAAAAAGGGGGTTCGTTTCAATTGGACTAAATCCCAGCAAGGGGCCTTTGATCAATTGAAAAATATACTGTGTGAAGAACACCTTTTGCGTTGTCCTGATTTTTCCCAAGCTTTTTTGGTGTCATGCGATGCTTCCAATTATGGAATAGGAGGGGTTTTGAGTCAGGGACCTATTGGAGGGGATTTACCAGTAGCATATACCTCACGAACGTTGAGTGATACCGAAGTTAATTATTCAACTATAGAAAAAGAGCTCCTCGCGATTGTATTCAGTGTTGAGAACTTTCGACCTTATTTATTCGGGCGAAAATTTATACTTGTAACCGACCACAGACCCCTTGTTTGGATGCACAACATAAAAAATCCGGGTTCAAAATTATTGAGATGGCGGTTAAGGTTAAGCGAATATGAATATGACGTAGTATATAAAAAGGGTAGCGCAAATACAAATGCTGACGCGTTGTCGCGAAATCCGGTGGAGGAAGAACAGACGAATTTTGATGTGAACTTTGATTCCCCACCTAATGATGACCTTGATCCTTTAGACTCATCCATAGAGCTCAGTCGCAGGGTGCTGATACTGCAGGATCAACCATCCGCGTTGTGCTCTCCTTACTGTGACAATGACGAATGTATAGAGTGTAAAAGAATTAATTGTATAATTGAAGAAGGATTTTTGGGCAATGAGACCGATTTTTCTCAGAGAAACCAGCATAAGATAAATAAAAATGTTTGTACCATTTTGATAAACTCTGAATTGCCTGACACAAGCGACGACGATCAGTTCGAAACAGCTAGTGAAGGAGAGAGCTTCGATGATGAGAGTGAGACCCAAATGGTCGATCCTGAAGCCATTCCGGTGGTGTACCCGGGAGGTCGGCAGTTTTCAGGATCGATTGGTCGAAAGAATTTAAGGATCCAAATGGTCGATTCTGAAGCCATTCCGGTGGTGTGCCCGGGAGGTCGGCAGTTTTCAGAATCGATCGGTCGAAAGAATCCGAGGACCCAAATGGTCGATTTCGAAGCCATTCCGGTGGTTTACCCGGGAGGTCGGCAGTTTTCGAAATCGATCGGTCAAAAGAAAGGTATAAGTTGTGACGAACTGAGCGAAGTTGCGGAGGTCAAACGGAATTATTATACGAAGTACCAAGAATTTGAATCAGCGGACACAGTTACTGACGAAAACGAAACAGAGAACTTCTTGAAGGTCACTCCTTATTCCATGAACGAACAACCTTGTCCCCTTACCTCTCAGAACATAGTAGACCTTGAAAAAGAAAAGTTTGATATTTTTTCTCAAAATAAATCGGCTCGTAGAATAAAAGATATTATTTATCGAAAATGTGATAATTGTAAATTCAAGCGACAATTTATTATGGATAGTGAAATGGAAGTAGTCCTCCCCCATCACCGGTGTTATCCTCTAGAAGAAATCAAACCTGCCCCAGATAATATGGAAGAGTCACCCCTTTCAAATAAGACCGAGTTACCATCGATAAATGACTCACAGGAGCTTTTCGACAATGATAAACTATTATCCCCAAATTCGGTTATGTCGTGTTTAAAGGTTTGCAGGGATAAGCTGTACATGAGAGACGATCATCTAGTGCAGTTTATTCCTGCAGATTGCAAGCTTACGACTGAAACAAATAGGGAGTTAATAAAAGGAAATCGGTTTAAATATGAAGATTTGAAGCGCGAGTCTGCCGAGGACCTACAAGTAGGAAATGTGCTTGTTTATAAATATGATTATCAATGTGTTTTTAATTTAATAATTAAAGAAACATTCGATTCAAAACCATTCATTACTCATGTTTCAAAAGCTCTTCGAGGATTAAAAAACGCGATGGACTATCTAAAAATACGTTCCGTCAGCATCTCGCGTATAGGCAACGGTATGAATCAAATAAAATGGGATTTTATTGAGCAAGAATTGGGACAAATATTTGGACAGAGAGATTATAAAATAACTATTTGTTACGGCGAAATAGAAATACCACGGGAAGAGGATCGGCCCAAAATAATTGCAGAGTATCACTCGGCGGTCGTGGGAGGCCATAAAGGGTGTAGTAAAACATACGGAAGAATTAGGCAAGATTTTTATTGGCCTAATCTACAAGAACAAGTTAGGGAATACGTTAAAAATTGCGAAGAATGTAAGAAGGCAAAACTGGTGCGATTAAAAACTAAACAGCCAATGAAAATAACGGATACTCCGACTCAAGCCTTCGATAAAGTCGAAATTGATATTGTGGGTCCTTTACCTACTACGGAAAAAGGGAGTAAATATATTCTGACCATTCAGGATAATTCAACAAAATATGCTGACGGCATCCCTTTAATGAACATTGAGTCTACTACAATTGCTTTGGCTCTAGCCGAAAATTTTATAACTAGATTCGGATGTCCCAAGGCAATTCAATCAGAATAGGGGAGTAATTTCATTAGTGATATTATGGCCAACTTTTGTCGTATTTTGAAAATCAAGCAGATAAAATCTACTGCTTTTCACCCACAATCGCTGGGAACATTAGAAAGAAACCATCTTGTGCTAATTCAGTATCTAAAAATGTATTGTGAGAGAGCGAACTGGGACGTATGGTTGAGCTTTGCTTTGTTTTCTTACAATACATCTATACATGAGGGCACGGGACTTACTCCACACGAATTAATCTTTCGGAAAAAGGCTGTTATACCAACCGAATTTGCTAACGCGGAAATCCCATTTTCATATTACGATTTCTTGAAAACTTTGAGCGAAAAACTGGCTGAAACTCGAAGTCTAGCCAGAGATCGATTGTTGCTAGCTAAAGAGAAATCAAAGAAATATTATGACGAGAAACTAAATGTTCAAGATTTTCAAGTAGGAGAAGAGGTCTATTTGCAAAAAGGCGCCCGGGGTGGTAAATTAGACTCAGAATATGACGATAAAGGACCCTATGAAAGAAAACAAATATTTGATGACTTAAATGTCGAGTTAAAAGTAGGATGGGGAAAATTTAAAATAGTCCACATGAATAGATTGAAACCCCAATGTCATAGGGTTCACCGAGGAAATAATTCAGCAGCGAAAAATTGGAAGTGATATGGGTGATTCTCATCAAAAGAAGCAATTTCGTGCCTGGATTATTAAAATATTAAAAGTGATAAAAATGGTGTTTTTTTGCTTGGATATACGAGTATGTATGGTGGTGTACCATACACGTATGAAGCGTGGTCACGCAGGATCACTTTATTTGTTTATAAAAAATGAAATTGCAAAATCATAGGTTTTATTCAACCAGTTTATTTTGATTAAATATATATGGCTTATTACATAGTATATTAAATGCATATAAACTATAAATGCCAAAATTGACAAAAAAGTTACATTGAAATCTTATTTTATGGCGAAAATATGTTCGGGAACGGTACATGCCAGGGGAGATTACACTGACAATAATATTAATTTTAAAAAATATATTATAGAAATCCTTTATTTTATTCGTTTACATGAATCAACAGTCATGCATAAGTAGATGAAATGTCTATATTCTCTACTATCTGTTTTAAAAGTTGTTAGAAACTTCAAATTGCTCTAAACCATGCCAGGAAAATTACAGGCCAGGGGAGATTACACGCCATATTTTTCTCAATTTAAAAAAATTAATAAATTTTCAAAGCCTACAAGTGATTTTGTTTGAAGGTTACTAGGATACAAATGTTGTGCTACAAATTATTCAGAATATGTTGCTCTTCTTATAAATACAACGTGCCAGGGGAATTACAGTTAAAAAGGTACGCGCCTGATTTTCGCGAAGAATGTCTTATATTTTTCTTATTACACATTTTAGCATTGATGCAAAAGTTATCATTTATGGAGTACATCTTCACATTTATTTCCTATGAAGCCAAAAAACATATTTTCGCAAAAAAATTTTTCTGCACAGTCTGAACTGCAAAGGTTCATCCGCAAATCAAAAAGTGGTTACAAAGTTCAATATGCTCTGGAGGCTAAGATAAAAAATATGACAACGTGTCTTCAATATCATTACATTAGACTATATAC
>JAUMHM010000078.1:35504544-35515666 GCA_032362435.1 Melikaiella ostensackeni | reverse complement strand
TATTGTCTTCTGATGCATTTTCCAAACTTTCAGTCCGATACCTTATTTTGAAAAAAAGTTCTATGGTTCAAAAAAAAATTTGGTACACTGAAAAAAGAGGTTGGTAATGTAGGAACTTGACTGTGTCACACGCCCTTAATAATTAAAACAGATTTACCTTAATAACGCCGGAAGTATCTGTTCTAAAGTTAAAGTCCCCGAATAAGAAATAGGGCGCATTTGGATACTGATCATTATGAAACCGGTCTAGAGTATGCTCCAGGGCTCTCCTTCGAGTCTTACTGTATACTGATGGAAACTGCAATCAAAATAAAGTTTTAAATTCAATAAAAAAAAAGGGATAGAGTCAGTATGGTATCCTGAAAAATAAGAAACAAAATTACCGATTCCATCGCGATAAAGTTACTAGCGTCATGAAATAAATGGATATTTATGAGATCAAATATTGTTCCACTGATGCTCCACCTTGTCCGCAGGAATCCTTTTCTGGACCATTTGCACTCTGGGAAAAAGTCCTGAGGGAACTTTGATTTCTCTTTGGTCGTCACTGTCTCTATATTTCCCGAGTGTACTTCCTTTCCATGAACTGGTATAAACGAACATGCTGAAATTATAATTCATAAATCAAAATTTAACTTTATAACATATTCTATTATTATATATTCTATTATTATATATTATTCTTGCCATTGGGTACATTAATGGTTTATAAATATTTCCTGGCATTATTTACCTTTAAAGTCCCACAATAATACGTCTTTCAAAGAGTCGTGCACAAAGTAGAAATTTCCTAGAGCCTGTAACAAAATATTGGATCAGAAAACTCATTTTCAACTTGGGAATTGATTTCTGGATCTAAGAAATGATTTTTTGTACCGTGAAATGTTCAGCCGATGAAAAATCCTCATCGAGGAAAACTCGGACCTTGTCAAATAACCTCAGTTCTTCTGAAGACATTAACAACCTATAAATAAGTAAAAGAAATATTAGAGATTTATAAGAGAATTATTCAGAAATTCGGATTAGATTATCTAATACTTCTGAGTGTTTTTTTTATTAATTACCTTTTTTTACTTTACATTATTATATTTCTTTTGTGTTATCCACTTATCGGGTTTACTCAATGCATGTCTTTTGAAGTAACTCACTCAAGTGGAGCTTGCTACTAGATACTTTATTTTTATCTTTTTTCTACCTTTATTAAATTATGTTATGCATAAGGCTTGCAGTAATAATCTGATAGCAGTTTCATATTTCAATAAGTAAATAAATCAAATTTTCCGCAGAGAAGGTAGAAAGTAATTTAATATACAGAACAGTATTAAATTAAAAATCTTGAATAGACAATTAAAGCGAATTCGGTTAATTATCGCAAATTATTTGAAAGCAAAAATATGGTTAGAATATTAATAAATACTTTGTTAATTTGTTCGAGCTTTCTAATTGTAAAACTGATAATTTAATAACGAGTAAGGCGTTTAGTAGAAGCCTTAGAAGAAACTAGTTCTGCAGGTCTAATTATTGTAATATCTGTATATTCAGATTGAAAAAATATAAAGCACATACTTTATATTTAGAATAAGTACATTTTTAAACTGTCGATTTTATCCGTTGTGGGTTATTTTCCCTGAATTATTAATAAACTTATTTTAAAAATGATAGGAAAGTTATTTTATGGAAATGTAGGGTTTTAAAATTAGAATAAATCAGAATTTAAATTCCCTTCAACGTCCAACATTCAACCTTCACTACAAAGTTCCTGGGAATTAAAGAAAAAAGAATCCAACGATCAAATTTGGATAAAACACTGTCAATGTCTCCATTCAAGTTAAAAAAAAGATAAAAACAAAAAAAAGAAAAAGAAGACCGCCTCCAAATCCTCTCCCTTCTGTTCTCTCTTCTGTCTTTTTTTATTTTTATTATTTTTTTAAATCAGAATTTAAAAAAAAATTACAAATATCTACCAACGTTTCAGTGCTCATTCAACACCCTTTTTTGTTGCCTTGAAAAGAGTGTTGAATAACCACCGAAACGTTGGTAGATATTTATAAATGTTTTTTTATTGTGACTGAAAAAAAAAAAAAAATAAAAAGAGACGAAAGAAAGAAAAGAATGATGGGGATTTGGAGATCGCCTCCTTTTCCTTTCATGTTTTTGTTCTGTTTTTGTGTTTCTTTTTTTTTAAATTTGAACGGAGACACTGAGAGTGTTTTGTCCAAATTTAGTTGTTGGATTATACGAGTAAGCTTTTTTTTTTAATTTTCAGGAATTTGGTACTTATTTTATCAGTTAAAAATACGTGAGGCTTTTGTTTAGCAAACTCAGAGCACTTTGTGAATTATCTATTCATGGAAGTTTGAGACCGAGTAGACGAAGCGAATTGGGTCAAACTGCATGTGAACGAGATGTCAAAACTACCGAATTGTATTGTATAAAACTTTATAGGTTGATTTAGAACAAAAAACAACAAGTTTGAAATATATTACTGTAGTTTTCTATAAAATTTCCCTGTTGAGGAGGTTTAAATGACCTCGAATCATTTTAGTCCCTAGTAGTATAAAAAAGAAGTGAGTAAGAATAAGGCAGAGATCTCTTTTCTTTCTTCCCTCTTTTTTCTTTTGTTACATTTTTGTCTCTGATTCACATTGATTTTTGAAAACGTACTCAATTTTTCAATTTACACAATTTTTCTGTTTACACAAGATGACTTCGTTACGGTTCACGTTTTTAAAAGTTATTTCTTCAAATTTAACAAAGAGGGACATTAAGCCATTGACTTTGGTTCTGTTCCGTTAAGGTACAGTCTTTAGTCGACTCTACAATCTATTTAGATTATTCGATTTTTCAACAAAGAAAAAGGTAACAGTCCAAAACAATAACACATTTCTAAAAATGTCTAACTTCTTCAAATTTATATACTATATTTAAATAAAAATAGATATCTTTTCACAAATTGAGTTAATCATTAATACCTCAATTAAAAGAAATCTTAATAGTATTCATAGGCAACCTTGCACACGTTGGTCCCCAGTAGTATAAAAATGACGGAGAAAAGAAAGAGTGAGAGGTTGGTATGGCTGACTCTTCCCTTTTCTCCCTCTTTTTTCTTTTTTTGTTGTACATTTGTCTCTAATGATCCGTAAAAGCGGGTAGTTTCGAAGTCTATTTTTGATTTGTGAACTTTTTGGGTGTTTCTTTCTTAGTACACAAAAAATTTTCATAAGAAAGTAGATTTCATTTAGATCTTTAAGAAATAAAACTTTAATTGTAAAATATATCTAAAGAGATTTTGAATTTAGAATTTAAATTTATATGAAAGAATTGTGTATTTAAATTTTACAATAAATCAGATTTTGATGTATTTTCCAAGGAGATTATTAATTAATTCATTCAATCACGTACCTAACAAAGTCTTCCACGTGCCTCATACTTTGTTCATAATTCTTTCCACCGACTTCCTGGCAGTGGAGTGCTATGAATTTAGGATCTAGCCGAGATATTGTCTGAAATGGAATACAATTTTTAGCAAACACATTCAATTAAAAGTGATTAAATTCCGAAGGATGGTAACACTTACAGATAAAAATTCTTCAGTCCATATTTTAAGCATAACACTCGGCTGCAAGAAATATACTTTTCTTATTAAACAGTAATGATAATCAAATTAAATAATTAAGAAACTTATTACTAATAATGACGAAAGTTTAAAAAATAAAAAATACTCAACTTACAATTCTATCAGTTTAAAGTAAGTATGTAAGGGCAATTGTAATTCCAATTTTCTTTGAGACAAAATGTGATAAAAATTATTAAAATTTTCAAAATAATAAATTAAAATTTTTATTAAACAAAATAAAAAGCATTAAGGTGACGTAATTTTAAATTCATGAAACGTATGTTTTTGTTGAAGTACGAAATGTTTATTTCTGTCGATGTTTAATGCGTAAATGCATATTTTGCCCCAAAAAGATACGAACGTGCGAAACCGCAGGTGTGCACTGGGAAAAAGTTTCTGTCATATGCTTTCCGCATTATTTCTAAGCCAGCTAATACTACAATACAAATGAAGTTATTTATTACAGAAAATAAAAAACGTTGCTGTTTTTCTAGAAATTTAGATCAAAATTGAATGACAAAAATAATTGAATAAAATTAGATTAAATAAAAATATTATTTATTTACATTTTTTTATTCTGACATTTTTGAATGTGACATTTAAATGGGCCGAAATTTTTTTTTACGGAGATATTATCTTAATGAAACTTTTCTTCTAACAAAGAGTTTTACGAAGAGTTTGATTTTGAGGGCAAATAAAAATTATCTCCAAGGTGTGGTTTTAATGATAAGGTTGTTTGAAAATACGACTGAAAATATCTAAAAATACGTAAATTGAGCTTTAGAAAGTTAAGTGAGCCAGTTTTTAATGAAATATGTTATGAAAGTTGGGTAAAGGGATATTTACTTGGGAATTGAAACCGCCTCGAAATTATAGTTTTTATAAGACTAAATACAGTTGAAAATCCATTACTTTGATTTGAAAAAAATAATTATTTCAAATCATTCAATAATAAGGGCTTTCAATGATATAAAAATTTCAAATTTTGAAGGATTAAATTAATCATTTTTCAATTTACGAAGTTTAAATCTGAGAATATTCAATTTTGAACGTTTTAAATTAAAGATTGTTGAACTATTACAAAAAATTATTATTTGAAATTATTCAATAACAAGGGCTTCCAATGATATAAAAATGTCAAATTTTAAAGGATTAAATTCATAATTTTTCAAGTTACAAACTTTAAATCTGAGAATATTCAATTTTGAACGTTTTAAATTAAAAATTGTTGAACTATTACAAATTTTAATTTAAAGTAAAATTATACAATTTTTAAGAATTTCAAAAACATCAATAGGAAGTAAACTAGATACTTTTCAACTAGGCAAGGCCGTAGTCAGAAGAATTTTTTCGGAGGGGGATTTGCGGCAGAAAAAAATTTCGGAAGGGGATTTGCAGGAAAGTATATGTATATTATGTATGCTTCAAGAATTTCGAGGGGGGGGGGGATCAAACTCTATTGATCTTCCACGTGGCTACGACCTTGCAACTAGACAAAGCTTTCAATTTGAAATTTAAGAATGTGACATTTTTTGTTCTTGCTTCGAGTCTAAACTTATCTCAAGTGGGCCACCCCAAGTAAAATAATTTGACTAATCATTTATAATACTTATTTAATCAAATTGTTATTTTCTTTAAGGATTTCGACTATTATTGAAATAAATATTTATGATAATTATTTACATAAGTACTTTTTTTCACGGGGTAGCCCACTATAAAAATGTGACCCTCTATTAGGGTCGTTAACCTACAGCGAAATTTTAAACGGCTTTCAAAAAATTCCAATTTTATAAATTCACTTGTTGATACAAAATTCAGAGAAAATTTAGTTTGAGATCTGCACGCAAATTTCTTCAGCTTGAATCAAAGAAACACGCTATTATTTTGCTTTCATGTGGAATAATTTTTATATTTTCAATTTTGATGAGACGGTATTAGTTTTATGTAAAATTTGACCAATAATTCTAGTTTTATTTATCGAAAATGCTTTTTAAAAAATTAAAAGTTCGATTTTCCGGCCAAACTATGTAAGACGTAAAAAAAATGTTAAGCAAAGTTCTTCATCTCAAAAAGATCTATAAGTTTGCTTCATACCATTTTTTGATAAGATGCATAGCTTTTGTTTTAATCATGAAAACGCTTTAAAAAATCCACTTTCCAGAAAAACTATGCAAGATACCAAAAAAATGTTGAAAATGAAAATTATATATCTCAAAAAAATCTACATATTTACTTCAGATCACTTTTCGATAAGGTGTATAGTTTTTTTTTAATCATGATAACGCTTTTTAAAAATGCGACATACAAAAAACAGACCACAAGACAAATTTTTACTTTTAAGAATATCTACAAAATCGTTCTTAATCTTCTTCTCATAGAACTCACGGTTATTCTTTTAAACATTGGAAATGTTATTGAAAAATCGAAAATCCAAATTATCAGCCAAAAACCTGTAATATAAAAAAAAAGGTTTAAAAAACAATTGTTCCCTTTAAAAAGACCTACAAAATCTCCTTTAGCCATTTTTTGATAGAAATCACCGTTTTTCTATTAAACATAGAAAATACTATTGAAAAATCAAAAATTCAAATTTTTGTTTATTATATATTAATAGAGAATTACATGAATACATATAAAAAATCTAGCGCAAAGCGCGAGTATTGTAATAAGAATGTGTCCCTCAAGGCCTATAGAGCCTTAAGTAAATTAACTTTCCTTTTAATCTAAAATCAAAAAAGTTTAACAATCTCTTAAAAAGTAGAGATTTCGACAATTTTGTAATATTTGCAAGTAAGCTTCTGTATATGCATTACACTGGGAACTAAGCCGAGAACAAAGTGCGAGGACCGAAAGTATCCGAGCGCGTAGCGCAAGATAAATACATTATCGAGCGCGAATCCAAAATCCAGAATTCAAAATCGTGAAAAATAGTCAAATTCATGATTTTGGAACGACGAGAATTTTTTTCCATAATAGCAAAATAGTAGCAAGTTTCTTCGATTCAAGCTGAAGAAATTTCAGATTGGACATATTCAATTTTTTTCAAAAAAGTGTGCATTTCGCTCAATAAAAAAAAAACATGTTTTTTTGCAGATTTTTAAGAAATTCTAAGTTGATCAAAAAAAGCATTTTTGATTTTTTAATTTTTTATTACTGTTCACTAGCAAAAACTGTATATACATAAAATTTGCCATAATTTTTTAACCAATAGGAATTTTTTTTAAATTTTCAAATCCAAAAACCGAACAGAAGATATTATCCGATTTCAAAACTTTTTTAAATACTTTTTTTTGGATGCCAACCCACAAATTTTTTTCCCTCAGCTCAAACGATTCGATTAATTTTATCATTTTCACTCCGCCCTATAATCCACACTTCTAACATGTGTCATTTTATTGAATGGACGTGTACGTAGAACAATTTACAAATTTACAATGTTATATTCCACCACAGAATATCAAATTCCACAGAAACAAATCATTCTTTCTATTTTACTTACCAATTAAAAAATCGAAACAAGCAGTAATTTCCTTCTCTTTCATTCACCCCAAAATGAAATCCTTCGAAATTTTCTTTTAATTTCCTATTTTTTATGCATTTTGAAAAAAATACCGGCTCAGTCAAATTAAATCACTTCGAACCGGTTTTGATCGAAACGATCGAAACCGCACGCGGTCGATTGACGTTCGATTTCATTCATAAATAGCGCGCCGGGGATTTGAAAAATGCAAAACAAAAAATACTTAAGAATCTCACAGACCACAAAGAACAGCAACAACAAATTGAAAATGAAACCAGTTAGAGGGAGAATCTGAAAAATCTAATTCAACAAAGATCACTTCTAAAATTCGACTCTAAAAATTTGCATTCCCGAATGAAAAATATAAGAGGAAGGACAAAATTCGGGCGATAAGAATACAAAGGTCCTAAAAGTGATAAGATAATAAAAATTGGCTAAATTTCTAAAGTAATAAAAGAAACTTGAATATGATAATGTATATTCAGTACCTCTTCGAAAATGCTGCCTACGTTGGCCGTGACGAGTACGACGGGAACGCCCGCCATTGTTTATGATATTATTGTCGAAAATTTCCAGTAAAAGGGGTGCTTATTGGAAAAAATCAAAATCACTTTTCTTGTCTTCGGAACGTGGAGGATTCGTGATCCGGCTTATCCCTCGTTCTCGTTGCACGCCACGATTCTCGGATACCAACACCTCTACACTCACACCAACACAATAGAGCCGAGAAAGCCGTAAGTACACCAGTACACTACACTATGTCAAAAAAACACCCCCGTGACGTTTGTTCAAAGCACCTCGGTGACGATCGGTGACACTTGATGTAACGGGGGTGCCGAAAACTGGCCACGGCCGCGAACCGCACCTCGCTGGCATCTAAGCGACTAGCGTGTACTGCAAATACACATTTAATCGAATAATGCAAGTCGCTGGCATACGAGAAAAGTTGTGTGTGGTAAATATATCCCTCTATCGGCGGAGTGAAACCACGCCTACTGCAGACGTCAATAGGCAGTGCCGTAATTCTCAGATTACGCCTGGGCGTGCGACTTTCCCAAGGCCCTAGCTTGTCACGCTCATCAAAACAAGCTGCTATAGTAAACACACATATGATACAAATATCCTCTTTTGCAACACAAAAATCAATTTTTCTTTTAGTCAATATTTTTTTACTTTTTTCATTATTTGTTGGTCGAGTATTGGCCTCTGGCAAATTTTGTCGGATCTAAATTTTCTAGTCCGGCTGATTTTGCTGGATTAAAATTTTCTAGTCCGGCTGATTTTGCTGGATTAAAATTTTCTAGTCCGGAAAATTTTTGCGTCAGCGGACATTCTTTTCCGGACAGATTTTCTTCAACTTTCGCTAAACAGTACAATATTTTACTATTTTTTTATCATGAAATTAAGCAGATTAGTTTGTAAATACACGCATCAACTGTCATAAAAATCAAGAACACCAAACACTAAAAACACACTACTAATAGCGTATTCCACTGATTTGCACCAATTCTTCACTCGTTGTATTTTTTGAATATTTTTTTTGGTTATTCTGAAAGTTCAAAAAAAAAAAAATAACCAAGAAAAATCCCCCAAAACAGTTTAAAAAAAGTTACAGCGCACCGAAAAATCTACACCACCTTCGGGAGATCGTGTAGAAAAACTGACACTAAACAGGTACATTAGGAAATTTTTTGGCTTTTTTGAAATTATTATTTTTTTTTTCGGGCTTTCAGAATAACAATAAAAATAATTCCAAAAAAATCTCACAGCGAGTGAAGAACAAGTGTAACCAATGACGAGCAAAACTTTTTATTTACCAGGCGACCTGGAAAACTCGGTTCGGGATGTGACCAATAACTCTTCTGTGACCATTCGTTGACACGTATGTTTTTAAAGGGCGAGCTGGAAAAGGGTTTGAGACGTGACGATCACTCTTCAGTGACCAGTCGTTGACACGTACACTCAACTCTGGACTGAAGTCACTTGTGTTTATGTCCTTCCTAGAATGTCTGCCGGCTCGCATTCGTGGGCGAGGGGTCCAAGACGCCGAGAGAGAGGCGCGCGAGCTCAGCGGAGTTAGGCAGTGTTCCCTCTGACTGTTTACATCGTAGAAATTCTTGGAACCGAGTCACGGCCATCGAGACCATACCCGATACTGTACATAAATCCAGAGTTGACTATATTTTTTTTGAAGGGCGAGCTGGAAAAGAGTTCGAGATGTGACCAGTCGCTAAAACGTATTTTTTTAAAGGTCAAGCTGGAAAAGAGTTCAAGATGTGACCAATCACTCTTCTGTGACTATTCACTGACACGAATTTTTCAAAGGATGAGCTGAAATGACACTTGACACAGATGACACTTTATGTGTATTTACAAATTAATATTCTTACTTTCATGAAAAAATAGTAAAATATTGTACTCTTTAGCTAAAGTTGAAAAAAATCTTGCCGGAAAAGAAAGTTCGTTGACGTCAAAATTTGGCGGACTAAAAAATTCAAGTTCGGCAAAATTAGCAGGACTAGAGAATTAAAATCCGGCAAAAAATGCCGAAGCTCTATACACGACGTTATTTGTTTAATCAAGTGGCCGATTTTTTTTCAGTTTTTTGATATTCAGAAACATTTTCTTGTAGAAAAAACGACTGGTGAATTAAAAACGAGTTAGTCGGATTTAAACTGATAAGAAATAGAATTCAAAACGATTAGCTTAATGGGATTCAATTGGTCCTACGGAAAATTCCGCAACGGTAGACAGTTCGTTAAAAATTATACCTGCGCATTAAACATTAAAAATATTATAGTAGAAAAAGAAGTCTATGTTTGAATGTTTTCTTACCAATTTTAATTTTTTTAAAGTGTATACAAAACCGGTACCCACAATTTTTTTATCGGTTTTAAAAAAAATAATTTTATGTAAAGAAATTCACCTGAGACGGCATTCTAGAAAAGATAAGAATTGTGACTTAATTCATTCTTCCTCCCTCCCCAACCCTTTTAGAATGCATTTTACCAAGGACGGCTGGAAAGGGTGAGAAGTGTGAGTAAACAGGCAAGAGTACGTATCCGTGGCAACAAGTTTTGAATGCAGATTATGATAGGATTTTTTGCGAAAAAAACGAATTAAAATTTTTTCAATCGATATCTCGATTGGTTTCCGAGAAGTCGATATTATGTTCAAGATTTTTACTCTACAACTGCTAGTTTTCGAGAAAATGGACGATAAATATTAAAAATCGCAGAAATACTGCACAACGAAAAAATAATGTGCGATAATGGTGGCGAAATGATTCTGACAATGGACTGGCGATGAGACATCCATTATTTCTGTGACCAGTCACAGGAATGCCTTACTCCCCACGAGACGTTGGAAAGGAGTAAAGGTCTGACCTACATTATTTTTGCGACCAGTCACTGGGGTGACTTACCCCCCCCCCCCGCGAGATGTAGAAATGGAGTAGGGATGCGACCTACATTGTTTCTTTGACTAGTCACAGGAGTGTCCTCCTGCCCCCACGAAACGTTGGAAAGGGGTAGACGTGTGACCTACATTTTTTTCTGTGACCAGTCACAGGGATGTCTTATCGCCCCCACGAGACGTTGGAAGAAGGGTAGGGGTATGATCTACATTATTTCTGTGACTAGTCACATGGCTACCTTACCGCCCCCACGAGACGTTGTAAAGATGTGGCCTACATTATTTCTGCGACCAGTCACAGGGGTGACTCCCCCCACGAGATGTTTAAATGGAGTAGGGATGCGACCTACATTGTTTCTTTGACTAGTCACAGGGGTGCCCTCCTGCCCCCACGAGACGTTGGAAAGGGGTAGACGTGTGACCTACATTTTTTTCTGTGACCAGTCACAGGGATGTCTTACCGCCCCCACGAGACGTTGGAAAAAGGGTAGGTGCGCGATCTACATTATTGCTGTGACTAGTCACATGGGTACCTTACCGCCCCCACGAGACGTTGTAAAGGTGTGGCCTAC
>JAUMHM010000078.1:35494162-35504444 GCA_032362435.1 Melikaiella ostensackeni | reverse complement strand
GCAAGCACCGTATTGTAAAATAAAATTGCTATAAATTTATTGTAAAATTACAATACAAGTATTGTAATTTCCAAATATATTTTTCTTTAAATATAGTTTCAACATTTGATGAATTATTACTGAAGTAACTTGAATGAAAAAAAAATTAAAATACGATTTGCCTAATATACTGATTGTAAGAAGAATCTTTGTTAGTGAAGAAATCATTAAGAAATTAAATAAACTACATATCTAACCTAGAAACAATTTATCATGTACGAAATTTTCATCTTTAGAATGCATTTCTGGGTACTGTTCATCTATACGTCATACTTAATTCTTGATTTATGTATGATCAAATGTTAAGACCAGCGATTTTTAATTTTTAATAAAAATATAATGCAAGCCCTATATGCAGCAAACTTTCATTTCTCTCATAACTCGGTGTACAAAACATGTATTGTAAAATTACATTACGTTTTGATAATAAACTTCCAATACATTTATTGTAAAATTAAAACAGAATTTTTTAACAGTGATTCTTATAAAATAAAATGTCAAGACTTTGCCAGCAAAGAGAACAAAGACAGATAATAATATTTAAGAAAAGCTATTTCTATTGTTCACATTTAACCTGAACTTCTTTTTCTCATTGCTACATCCTTAACTTTAATAGAACAAAAAAATATCGTACGAAATGAAAATGATAAATTCCTTCGAAGTCATTTAAGAAATATCTAATTATTGTATTGTATTATATCTCACCAAAAACACTACGTGTGAAAAAAATCCGCCAGGCACATGAATTAATATTTTATTTATTTATGTTAAATGTAATCAAAGTTGTGAGAATCAAAAAATAAAGCCAAGTACGAGTAGTAGAAAATTTATAAATAGTGTTTTTCAATAAAAGGAATTAGTTCAATGAAGTAGTTCATTAAATAATTTTTTTTTTGAAAAAAATTAATAAATTGATAGTGTAGAGGAATACAAAAAATTGACGGGCCTGTAATATAATAATTTATTATTATTATTTCTATTTTTATGTAAGCACACTTATGTTTATTATTTAAAGACAATAATAGGCCCGCCAAAATTTTATTTATTCCTCTACACTATCAATTAATTTTTTTCAACAAACAAAAAAATTATTTGATAAACTAGTTCATTGAACTAGTTCCTTTTATTAAAAAATACTTCTGTTTATAAATTTTCTACTATTCGTACTTGAATTTTTTTTTTGATTTCACAACTTTGATTACTTTTAACATATATAGATAAAATATTCATAGTTATCTGCTTGGCGGAATTTTTTCACACGTAGTGTTTTTGGTGGGATTTCAATCATTTTTTGCGCAATATAAACAAATCCACATGCAGTAATAAATTTTTCTAACATTGAAATAAAATTGTAGTCTATAGTTGACTTTTTCTTAAGAATTTTTAAAAAATTTTATGGTCAACGGATTTCTCCAATTTTCAGTTAATATCATTTAAACTTATAGAATAATTATTGTCAATAATTTTTTCCAAGAATCTGGTGAAAAATCAGTATAATTTAGTCGATGATTGGTTTGCGTTTGCATATTTTGAAAATTGTCAATTTTTTATATAAATTCAAACCTATCTCTGTGGTATGTTTATGAATCACTTTCTCCTGAAAAAGCAACATATGTACACATTAATTACTATATTTATTCAAAAATTCATCGAAATCGTTTGATTGGTTTTGGCTGCAGGTGCGTCTGTATATTAGAAATCGTGAAAAAATGAGTGAGAATGCATAAGAATGAAAAATTTTCAATATAAATCAATGTGTTTCAAATTAATTTAAACTACTTTTTGAATGTGATGACATCTTTCTGAGAAAAAAAGTTTGCGTTCATGTGGTAAAGGCGTGTAAGCTGTACCATGGTCAATTTTCAATTAACATCTCCAAAACTTACAGAATTTTTGTACATTGATGGATTCTAATATACCCACCAAGTTTGGTCAAGATATCTCATAAATTGACTGAGATATTCCACTTTTAGTGTTCAAAATCATTTAGTATCATCCATACATCCATATCCTTGCATACATCTTCTGCTTTCGTTACATCCATACATCGTTTTATGGACGCTCTTGTGTTTCTAGGACTCCTTACATCCCTTCGCTTTTGAGTCTCATTCACACATTCCAACTACTCTTTCTTCGGTCTTCTTCTGGGTACGCTACCACTCACTTCACCTAAATATACTTGATTCGTTGAACGTTCTTCATTCATTCTCTCAACATGACCAAACAATCGCAGCGAATTTCTTTAACTCTTATCAAACAATGCTTCTTCCACACCACATTCTCTGAGAATCCACTCATTACTGACTTTGTCCATTAGCGTTTCGCGGCACATATTTAGCAGGAACTGCATGCCAACCGCGTTCACTGTACTCCTATCCTCTTCTTGATACGTCCAGGTCTCGCTACCATACAGCACAGTAGGTGCAAGCACAGAGTTATATATTGCAATTTTAGCTTTATTCGTTACATTTTTACGCCTAGTAATAGCTCGTACACTGCCGATAATCTTGTTACCCTCCTTTTTACGTCTGGATATCTCTGCATCTATTTTTCCGTCAGCAGTAAATAAACTTCCAACATCCACAAACTCATCAACTTGTTCTATCCTCTCCTCGTTTAAGGCGATGCTGCAGTGTAAAAACTAGACATCTCTTTTTTTACGGTATCATTTTTTGCGTGTCCTGTTTTTGAACAGGATAACTTCATTCTGCTATTTTTAATGCAAAACAAATGATGCTGGGATCCCACTAGTGGTCTCATTTTAGTACCACTCAAGACTGTTTTGTCCTGAGTCTTATTTTAATACTTGAAATTAGCCCTGAAATAATTCTTTCTTTTTACAGTGTGCATACTGTTTTCTCACCCTTTCTTTTAAACATGATAATTTTTGTTTTATTTGCGTTAATCTTAAGACCCATACTCTTTATGCTGGCATCCAATCTGCTCATCATTCTCTGCAAATCGTCAACTGATTATGCCGTAACAAACTTATCATCAGCAAACGCCAGTCCACGCACTTTCACTGGCTCGAGATCAATGCCTTCTTCCTCGTCTAAGAGAGCCATTCTTAGATATTTGTCCATGTCTGAGGACAAAACGCAGCCTTGCCTGACGCCCTGCTTAATATCAAACCAATCGCTCAGTTGCACTGTAAAAAGGAAGTATTATTTTAAGGCTCATTTCAGAGATTAAAATAAGATTCAGAAAAAAATAGTTTCGAGTCATTCTAAATTGATTCACTTCAGTCTTAAAATGGCACCGCTGGTGAGATTCCGGACTTATTTGTTTTACATTGAAAATAACAGCATGAAGTTATCCTATTCAAAAACAGGACAACTCGAGTCCAAAATAATACCTGCAAAAAC
This sequence comes from Melikaiella ostensackeni, assembly GCA_032362435.1. Lineage (NCBI taxonomy): Eukaryota > Metazoa > Arthropoda > Insecta > Hymenoptera > Cynipidae > Melikaiella > Melikaiella ostensackeni. Next base: position 35,501,040 of record JAUMHM010000078.1, on the reverse strand, counting down.
GATACCGAAAAAAAGAAAACTCTAGTTTTTACAGTGTGTCCACTTATTCTTACACTCGCTTTACTACCATTATATTTTGCTTTTATTGCTTTTAGAAGCCAACCATTCACGCCATACTCTTTCAGGACTTGCCAAAGTTTAGATCTATTCACCTTATTCACTTTTTTGGTAAATATTTTGCCCACGGTACTTAGTAGGCTAATCGCTGTATAATTAGTACAGTCGCCTTTATCACCCTTTCCCTTATAGATTAGGACATTATTTACATATAGCCTAAAATATAAAACTTTTTAAATAGTTTTCTATCGGTTTTTATAGTGAAATTTCAGCAAGTTTTCTCGCATAAAAAACGCCCCTGTGCTCAAATTTATCCATTGATCTGACACATTCAGCTATGATTCAGACCGGCGCAGACGCAACTCGAGGAAATTTGTATCAGTTCTGAGGTCGGTGACACACTATCAGGATTATCACAAAATTGAGTCGACGAACGTTGAATTTCATGAGGTTTTTTCAGTGGAGTAGGGCTCAACAAGGTTAAATGGAACTCATCAGTTACATCTACGAGGTAATTTTCTCACTTTCTCATTTTCACGCTACTCTCACGCCTTTGTTGTTTCTTCTATTCCCGTCATCATAACCTTTCTGAAGCGTCTTGGGTGGGTTTCGAGATTTAAGCTCGTCGTCTGCTAAGAATGACAGCAGGCAGTCTAAAACATTTTCCAAATACTGCTGACAATTTCATTTTGACTTATATTAATTTATGAAATTATAAGGCTCAGGGGTGAGCTTGATATAAATTTTTAATATTATGGATTTCAGTATCGCATAACCTAGATGAACATTTTACAGATAAACAAAAAGCTTTGTAAATAAAACTTTTATAAAGCAGCGATTGATATATGTCTACAAATAAGATTTGATATGTTTTTTATTGTTATCTTATAGCTTATTCCACCATGGTTGAACTAGTGCTTCATTCGGTGTAAGCATTTTATTTTTATGAACTATTTTTTCTGAAGATCGAATTGAAATCTACTTTCTTATAAATATTTGTATGTACTAAAATAGAACACAAATTCATAACAAAGTAGATTTAATTTCGATCTTTAAAAAATTGTTAAAAGAGAGAAATTAAGTTCAAGATTTGTTCCAGTCTGCTGGGTTGCCTATGAATACCATTAAGATTTTTTTTTAATTGAGGCATTAATGTTCACCTCAATTTACCAAAAGATATCTATTTTTATTCAAATATTGTTTAAAAAATTTGATGAAGTTAGCAGTTTCCAGAAATGTGTTCTTCTTTGGATTATTACCTTCTTCTATTTTGAAAAATGGAATAATCTGAATAGATTGATTCTAAATCAACTTTTTATTGTTTTTTTGGGGGTTTTCCTTAAATTAAAAAAAAAACTTTACCAAAAAAAGACAAAAGTGTGTTACAAATTATTTTTTTAGATTACTTGTTTTGGGGGTTTTCGGAATTTCTGGATAACAAAAAAAGAATATAACAAAAAATGCTTAAATCAAATAAAGAACTAGTGTTACTAGTCAACTAGTGGAATGAGCTATTATGCATTTTTCAATTTTCAATAAATTAAAATAAAGTTTTTCTTATTTTATCTTGCAATTAGTGACTTCAGAAACTTTATTACAATAAATTTTCTGTAACATGTGTATTACATATAATTATGTAATACACATGTTATACATATAAATATGTAATACATATGTTAAAATAATATTTAAAGCAATTTTATTTATTTATGTAGTTCCTTAAATAAATTTAGTTGAATATTTTTATCATTATTAGATTATTTCAAATTGTTTAATAACAAGCCTATTGACGACATTCTGTGTTCAAAAAACTGGAAAAAGTCACTACAGTAATTTATAAAGGACGCCGCACCAAATGTACAGAAAATGGCTTTTTGTAAAAACGTCTGATTATATATATATTTTTTGTAATTTCGAACCTGAAAATCAATAATTCGAAATAAAATTATCAAAAAAATGGACAGTTTTTGCTCAAACGATTGCCAAACTTCGAATTTTTACATGTATTTTAATGGAAAAATTCGTCTGTTATTGAAATGTTATCCTTCTCAAAAACTTTTTGTCAGATTAGGCTAGATGTCTCAGATTGTGTAGATCGGACCGACTGAAACAAAAGTTGTGTACCCATGAACTTGAAAAATTCACGATTTGCAATATGCACGATGCTTGGGGGTTGTTTAAACATTTCCTAAACATTCAAACGAGGAAATTGACACTTTCTACCAATCAAAACTACGGGAGATTTTTTAAATGAACTATTGGGGTCGAAAATCACTTTAAAATAAATTTGGAAAGCAGCCCTTAGCAGAAAAGGTTGTTGAATTTATTTGAGGGGTTGTTTTTGAAATCTCATCAATATTCAAGGAAGGATATCGACATTTCCTAAAAAGCCAATCCACGGGAGATTTTTGTATTAAAGTGCTGGGGTCGGAAATCAGTTTACAATAAACGTGGAAAACATATCCTAGCAGGAAAAAGTAGTTGAATTTATTTTAGAATTTGTTTTAACATCTCTTAAACGTTCAAGTAAGTAAATCGACATTTCCTTTTGATTGATTCCGACCTCAATAGTTTAATCAAAAAATACCGTGGCTTTGGTTTTTAGGGAAAGTTGATTTCCTTGCTTAAGGGTTGTGTCAACATTCCTTAAAGATTTAAGCAATGAAATATACTTTTCCTAGTACCCAAAATCACGGGAGACTTTTTAATTATACCATTGGGGCTGGAAATTAATTAAAAATAAACAAGAGAAACATATCCTAGCAGGAAAAGTCGTTGAATTAATTTTAAGGGATGTTAAAAAAACCCTTAAAATAAATTCAACGAATTTTCCTGCTAGGATATGTTTTTCTTGTTTATTGTGAATTAATTTCCGATTATACTAGAATAATCGAAAAATCTCCAGTGATTTTGCTTTTTAGCAAATGTTGATTTCTTTTCTTGAAACTGTAAGGAATGTCAAACAACCCTTAATTAAAGTAAATTCAATGACTTTTTCTGTTTGGAGATGTTTATCACATTTACTGTAAAGTGATTTTTAACTCCAATAATATGATCAAAAATCTTCCGTGATATTCATGGGTACAAAACTTTTGTTTCAGTGAGTCCGATCTACAAAATCTGAGACATCTAGCCAATTGGGCCAATTCTGACAAAAAGTTTTTGAGAATGATAACATTTTAATAACAGACGAATTTTTCTATTAAAATGCATGTAAAAATTGGAAGTTTGATAATTGTTTGAGCAAAAACTGTTCATTTTTTTGATAATTTTACTTCAAATTATTGATCTGCAGGTTCGAAATCACAAGAAAAAAATTATAATTAGACATTTTGACAAAAAGCCATTGTCTGTACATTTGGTGCGGGGTCCTTCAGGAATTTGGATTACAGATTTATTTTTTGATACTTTGTTTTAATATAAGAAGTGGCTTAAAATTTTTGGATTGTCTACAAATGCATTCTATAAATTAAAAAATGTAGCACATCAATTTCTTTGGTCTTTTACTATAATGTTTTTTTAGAAACAAAATAGAATTTTCTTTCAGCGTAATTATGTAATTTTTCCTCAAAAGCATCACTTTTAATTAAAAATTAGACTTTCTTAGAAAGCTATAGGTACGTAAATTAAATAAATATAAAATTTCTAATCAATCGAGAAAGTTTACATTGGAAAAATCGAATATCAAATACGACTTCAACCTGAAATCAGAAACTATAAGAAAAAGAAAAAGCATTAAGAAATAATTCTAGAAGAACTAGTTTTCTACTATTACCCATTTTGGTACTTTTGCTCGCGTCACTTGAAGTGAAAGTTCCTTTTGATAAAGACCTGTCGATTATTCATGAGGGTGAAGCAAAACTTTGTATATATAGCAGTGAACCAGAAAATTCTCGTTTATAATTTGTACTCAAGCTTATTTGTTTCTTTTTATCTCTTATGGGATTCTCTTTTATCAAGAAATTTCTATCACACATTATTTTAGAGTGATATGAAATTCTGAATATATATTCTATGTATATTATTCGTATATCACTGAAATGATACGGTACAATCATAGCTTACGTCAATCCCCGTTACAAAATCTTTGCTTCGAAATGTCTTTTTGAAATAACACAGTCACGTTTTACGTCGCATTTAACATTTTTAGTGACTTATCAATTATTTATCGTGAAAGTAGATATCTGATCAGTTTCTCACACCTTTTTTCATCACCAAAAAAGGCAATTTTATCAGATATATTCAAATTGGAATACAAAGTTTCTCGTGTTATTAGAGCTAAAGAGTGCTATGTGCGTTTTTATTTATTATTAAGGCCAGGCCATCTGCAAATCTTGAAATTAATATTTCCTAAAAAAAGAAAAAAAATGTCTCTCAGATTGAGTTAAATTCGATAAATGAGATTTTTGATATTTTCGATGTTGGATGATATTCAACAGATTCGGTAATTCAACAAAATTTTCTCGAAAAAGCACAAATACGAAAACAAAGCTGCTTTAACACTTTTCCAAACGATACAGTCATAACAAATTTTAAAACAAGCATAGTAAAACAGTGGGGTCATTTTCGTTGCAGCTTATTTGTTATGTTCTCGAAATAAGATTATTTTTCTTAAAATGAGAATACTTCAAGTGTAAAACTGTAATATGAACATAACTGCATTTTCATTAGCGTTTTTCAGTGAGAAACTTTTTTTAAAATGTTTCCAGCCAACAAATGAAATGACGAGTTACATGTTTCTAAGTCTTGTCATGCTGTCTTTGTCGCCCTTTGTCAGCACCGAAGACATCCTAATGTCCCAGGTGTTTGTCATTCCAATCACTCCAGACATTTTTGGTTGGAATATGGAAGGTAAAAATCCAAAAGAATAAAATATCATCTTATTATAATATTTTAGAAAAAGAATTAAAAGAATCTAAATTATGAAAAAAATTGTTTAAGGTTTTTACACACGCCGTTTCTCCTACCAGTCTTCATTACTAAATTCTCCTGATTTGCCATCCTGGATTCACTATGTTTACAGTGAAAGAGCTCGACAAGGATTTCTTTATGGAGTCGCTCCTCGAAATCAGGAGGATTTTAAGGTATAAATAATTACATACCTATTTAGAAATAAATTCAAATGAATTCATGACGTCCTTTAAAAATCAGTGAAGTCCCTTGAAAAACTATGAAAATGGTACAATTATGTTTTGTAAAATTCATCAAAATCTCTTAAAATTGCAAGTCACCGTCAAAGTCGATGTAATTTTATAAAATTATTTAAAATTGATATACTCAGGAACACAACGTGAATTTTAGTTACAATTTTTGAAATTCGGTGAAATCAGATTAAGTTCTGTGAATAACGATTGAAAACCTTAAAGTTATGTAATTTTGCGTAAACTCCGATGAAATTAACCGATGAAAATTTTTAATTGTTTGAAATTTAAACTTGAATACGATTTTTGAAATTCAGTGACATTTGATATAAGATTGGAATTCTAATGAAACTCCATGAAATTCTGTACTTTTTTCTTGAAATTTCGCAAAATCCTATGAAATTCCTTGAATCGAAAAAAATATTTATTATGTACGAAATCTTACGAAATTTAGAGAAATTTAGAAGAATTTAGAGAAAATTCGTGAATACACTAATATACATAAAAAATCATAAAATTCTCGTGAAATTCTTTGTAATAAATACCATATGCATATCTCAAATTTCATTTTAATGAAATTCTGAAAATATCAATAAAATTCCGTAAATTATAATGAAATTCGACGCAATCTCTTGCAATTTTGCGCGATAAAGAATTTTCAATCAATTACCTACTATTCTACTATTAATAAAATATTTTTAAATTTAATAAAATCCCGTAAAATTTAATGCAAGTCCGTGAATTTCAATTATGAAAGCTTTTAATTTATAAACAATTCCATGACATATCATAAAACGGCCAAAAGTTCAGTGAAATTCATTGGAACTCTAAACAACAGCATACGATTTTTTTAATCCAATAAAATTCCTCGAAAATATTTTAAATTCTATGAGTCAACATGAAATTTCCTTAAATGGCATGAAGTCCCGTGAAATACCTGGATGATAAGGGACTCCCACATCAAACGTACGGAAAATGGCTTTTTATCAAAATGCCTAATTATAATTATTTTTGTAATTTCGATCCTGCACATCAATAATTCTCAGATTTTGTAGATCGGACCCACTGAAACAAAAGTTTTGTAGCCACGAACTTGACAGATTAATGATTTTCTGTATACAGGATGTTTGGGGGTTGTTTAAAAATCCCCTAAACATCCAAACGAGGAAATCGACATTTCCTTAAATCACGGGAGTTTTTTTGATTATACTATTGGGGTCGAAAATTAATTCACAATAAACGAGAAAAACATACCCTGGCAGAAAAATTCGTTGAATTTACTTCAAGGATTGTTTAAACATTCCTTAAAGATTAATGTAAGAAAATCGACATTTCCTAAAAAGCAAAACCACAGGAGATTTTTTGATCATACCACTGGGGTCGGAAATCAATTTACAATAAACAAAAAAAAAAACATATCTAGCAGGAAAATTAGTTGAATTTATATAAATGGTTGTTTAACATCCCTTAAAGATTAAAAAAGGAAATCGACATGACCTAACAACCCAAATATTACGGAAGATTTTTTGATTATACTATTGGGGCCGGAAATTAATTTACAATAAACAAGAAAGCATATCCTAGCAGGAAAATTCCTTGAATTTAAGGCTCTATCAGCCTTAAGGAATACATTCTCATCATAATATTCGCGCTTTGCGCTCAATTTTCTGCGCTCACCGT
>JAUMHM010000078.1:35456416-35471328 GCA_032362435.1 Melikaiella ostensackeni | reverse complement strand
CTCTCATCAGATCACTTGATTGCATTACCAAAATGTGTCCGTGACTGATGATATAAACCGGGATAGCCCCGTGCAATGTATTCAGTTTGGTACAAATATCCAACTCAAAAAGTGCTTTCGACATATTGGGGTATAACCATCTTAAGTCTGAGATATAATTTTCTATAATAATAATAGAAGCTCATTTGTAAAATTTCGATAATATTCCTTTACCTCTTGTTTACTTAGGATTGAAATCCTGTTGATTTGCCCAATAATTATATAATAGATTTTAAAATTATGAATTTTTTGCATTCTGGTAAAAAATTACCTTGACTTCTTTTTTAGAATCAGGTCAGTGTATAAAGTCATTGAGGCATTTGAAGTCTCGTGAAGTTATTATGATCTTGAATAATAATTTGATTGATGATCGTGGATGGATTTCACCTAGCACATTTCAAGGATATAAAGCTTATAGACATATACTCTTAGAAATGGAAAAATAAGTAGACAAACGATCTACGCACGCGACTAATAATATCCTTATCGCGATTCGCGTTTATCATAATGTATGCATTGTGCAGCACGTATACACACATTTTTAACGACGACTTGAAACATAGTACGCACGTAGCTGGCATATCGTTACTGACATCAGGCAGTTAAAAAATTGTCTTTAACGACACATATGTAAGACCATTTAAGACTTGATAGAAATCAACTTGAGGGCAGGGGCAACGATCTATTTACGGCCGTTTGACGCGTGAATGAGTCGATTAAACAATGTGAGTCAATTATTACTTCTATGGTATTATTTTCTCACTATTCACTTAGAAAAGAGAACAACTTATCGAAACACTTTTTTTAAATTTCAAGTCTTTTAGCATATTACCTCGCATACTACATGATTACCCCTTTTTTGTTTCCCCTTTTTTTTAAATGACGTCAAGAACAAAGAATTCCCTTTTTTGATGTAATTTTATTATCAACTAAGAGGGTAATTAATTTGCATGAAGTTATTTTAGAAATAAATATACCTATTTTATTCACTTAGGACTCAGATGAAAGAATTTATTTATTTCTTGTAAGATTTGGTAAATTCATTCTTATTTTAGATTTAAAAGTGTGTTGGAAAATGAGTAAAAAGATCATTTCATTTTTGTAGGGCCGATCCGGAATCAGACCAATATTTCCATGAACTCTTTAACATTTTCCTTGAACGAAAGGAGGTCGCGAGGTAAATCTCTTATTGACGTTGCAGCATCTTTGCATATTCGAAAGAATAACATATCACGATTAATTATTAGAAGAAAAAATCAAAAAATAAGTGAAAAGCGCAATTAAAATAACAAGATAATAACAAGCCTTGTTTATAAGTTTGTAATTTTCATAAACATTCCTTATTTTTGCATGAATAGATTAAAAATTAATGTTGCATGCTATTTTAATTTTTATTGTATTGCAGAATAATTTTACCGTACGAGTTTTCAAGAGTTACTCCCAGTTTATTATTTTTGTGCCGCAACTTTTTAGTTCTTACGCGATCTGCATGTATTTAAAAAATGGTACGTATAAGTTATTAAAAAAACTAAGAGTGTTACGTTTTTCTATGATGTTATGCATTTTTTTTGTAGGATTTACTAGAGTTTCTTTTCAATTTTTTCGATAAATAAATTGTTTGAGGTGAAGTAATTAGTTGGATATTTCATTTTGAAAGATTTAAAACAAGTTTCAGGTTCTCTTTGATATTTTATTTTTCTGGAATTCGAACCACTTTGTAAGGTTTTAAACTTTTCCAGGGAAAAGAAGGAACCATCTCCAGTGGAAGGTCTTTCAAATAATAATGGAGTTCAAATGGTCCAGTATGCAACATCTAGTAGAGGAACTTTAAGATCGCTATCAGCACAACCCTCAAGTCCGAGTGATTCTTTGTCTCGCAGTCCCAGGTATACGGAAACTATCTCAAAATAATTCTATGTTAATTTACTATATCACAATTAATTTTAAACTTTTGGTTCTTGAAAATCAAAACTGGAAAAACTTTTTAATTTAAAGAGGTTCAAATTTAAGTGAAAGAAACAATAGGAAGAACTTTAAATATAAAATTAAAAATATACATTTGTAACACCAAAATATTGTTTCACCCGAGGGGTTAATTACTCGAATTTTTGATGTACACTAGATTGCAAGATTGCAGGATTGTATAGGATTGCAAAATATTCCATGGATTATAGGAAATTCATTACAGAAAATCATTACACAGGTAACGATTATAGGATAATCACTAATCAGCACTAGAATAAATAATGCAAAAATAATACAGAATTAATGTAAAAAGTAGAGAAACAAGACAAGAACTATTTATTTAGACCACTCATAATTTCATATGGAAGTACTGTGTATAAAAATAGCGATTCTGCGAAAATAAACTTTACAGAGAAAAAATCTGTGAATTCCCTTGATATCTTTAAAATCGCTTGAAATTTCACTGAAATCCATGAAAACCCTTTGGAGTCTCTTGAAATCCCTTAATAACTTTGGAAACATTTTTTAATCTATTAAAATCTTTGAAATCTGTTGAAATGCGTAGAAATCATTTGAAATTTTTTAACTCCTTCTGAATTCCTTTGAAATCTTTGAAATAGTTAGGAATCTGTAGGAATCATTCAGAATTTCTTGAAAATAAAATAAATTCAATTTAGTCCCTAAAGTTCTCTAGAAATGCCTTGAAATTTGCAAATCCCCTAAAATCTCTGAAATACTTTGAAGTCCTATAAAATCCCTTTAATCTTGCGATTTTTTTTTCATTCCTTGAAATCTTTGGCAATCCTACAAAATTCTTTGACATCCCTTGAAATTTTGGAAATCTCTTGAAATTCTTTAGAATCTTTTCAAGTACCCTAAAATCTTTAAAATACTTTAAAACTTTTTTTATTCCTTCATATCCAATTAACTGTTAAAATCCTTTGAAATCTTTGAAAATCGTAAAAATCCATCAATATAATCCCTGAAATATAAATTAAATTAAACTTATTTATTAAAGTTCTCTAAAAAAACGGTAAAATCCCTAGAACTCTTTGAAATTCCTTAAATCCTTGGAGACTCAATAAAACCTTTATATCTTGTGAGATTCTAGAATTTACTTTTTTAGAAATTCCTTGAAATCTTTGAAAATTCTACAAAATTCTTTGAAATCTCTTGAAATTTTTTAAATGCTTTGATATTCTTTGGAATCTTTTAAAATAACCTAAAATCTTTTAAATCCTTTGAAGTTTTTTAAATTCCTTCATGTCTCTTGAAATAGTTGAAATCCCTTGAATAAGAATTTAACTTATTTCCTAAAGTTCCATAGAAATTCGTTAAAATCATATATACCCCCTTGAAATCTTTGGAAATTATAAAAATCCACTAAAATAAGTATAAATCATTTGAAATACCTTTAATATAAATTAAATTGAACTTAGTTATTAAAGTTCTCAAAAAAAAACCGTTCAAATCCCTAGACATCTTTAAAATTCCTTGAAATCCTTGAAGATGTAATAAAATCTTTTTAATGTTGTGAAATTCCTTGAAATACCTTAAAATCCCTTGAAATCTTACGAAATTCTTTGAAATCCCTTGCAATTTTTTAAAACTTTTGAAAAAATTTGGAATCTCTTAAAATTCCGCAATATCTTTAAAAGTCGTAAAAATCCACTAAAATTAATAGAAATCATTTTAAATCCCTTGAATATAAATTAAATTAAACTTATTGCTTAAAGATCTCCAAAAAACTGTTTAAATCGCTAGAAATCTTTCAAATCCCTTGAAATTCTTGGAGATTTAATAAAATTCTTTGAATCTTGTGAAATTTCTAAAAATGCCTTAGAATCACATGAAATAATTGGAATTGCTAAGAATTCTTTGAAATTTAATTTAATTTAATTTCCAAAGTTCTGTGTAAATCTCTTGAAATCTTTGGAAATCCAACAAAATTCTTTGGAATCCCTTGAAATCTTTGGAAATCGTAAAAATTCATTTAAATAAATAGAAATCATTTGAAATCCCTTGAATATAAACTAAATTAAACTTATTCTTTCAAGTTTTCTTAAAGAAAACGTTTAAGTCCCTGGAAATCTTTTCAATCCCTTGAAATTCTTGGAATTGCTAGGAATCCCTTAAAATTTGTTTAATTTAATTTATTTTCCGAAGTTTACTAGAAATCCAGATTCCAGGAGTAATTAACCCCTCGGTTTCACCCCTTTTCAATTTAATCTAGAATTGATCAAAGACTGAAAAATTTCTTTTTTCAGATTCCGATTTAATTTCAATTGACATTTTTGATTTTAAAATGACATACGCCAAAGCTAGTTACTAGGGAAAGGACCCACGAAGGTGTGTGGAGATAAGTGCCCGAGATACAGGAGGTTTCCTCTCTGCATAGGAGCATCGCAGCGGTATAAAGGGACGAAAATTTTTTCCTTGCCCTCTTTAAAAAATGAGGAGGTATCGGAATCGCCAGCGGGAGGCACCGGTAAATTATTTCAGGTATACTCCCGCTAAACCCTTTTCTTCGTGGATCCTTTCCCAGCATCTACATTGGCATTGGGAATTGTATGTGAAGCCCCTCGAGCCCCCCAACTTCTCAGAAGAAGAACAACAAAAAGAATCTAAAGCACTGACGCTCTCGCGTTCCCCAGGTCTCTTTTCCACGAGCCTTCATCTCCTAAGGTGCATTTTTCTCTTTTCAGAATCTCCACCGAACGGACCAATCCCTACATTCGTCCAAATCCTCCTCCGTACATGGGACCAAACAATTTGTAAGTTGTTTTTTATTTTCAAGGAGTTTTTTCTGTTTCTAAAATTAGTTTTGATTTTATTTCGGTTCAATTTACAGATAGACTCAATCTTGAAAAAGATTCCCGCCCGTTTCTTGGTTTATTCTCGTTTTTCAAAAATATGTCCCAGTTACTCAAATCAACTTAGATAAATATCAGGATGCCCGTTAAAAATTGAGATTTTTGAATTTTTGAAATGCTACACCCCAATTTTGTTCCTTTCAGTGAAAAAATATAATTATAATTTTTACTTTATTTCTAAAAACTTTTTTCGAGGTGGCGCTAGGCCGTTTTAGGTCTGAAAGTGAATTTTCTTAGTTTTCGATTTTCTTTTTTAAATACAAATTAAGGCTAAAAATTTTTTGCATTCCTTAACATCATTTCTTATTTATCAGAGAATAAGGCTTAAAATTTATTTTAAAAAAAACAAACAAATTTTAAAGATATTATAGGCTTTGGAACGAGAATATTTGTAATTTCTGTACTATTAATGGTCTCAAATAAATTTTAAAGTGCTGCAGGAGTCTAAATTATAATAAATGAATATTTTTTGTCTATTTCAAAATTCAAGATTTTTTGCCACCATGTATACATTTTAAAAAATTTTACCTCTTTGTATTGCGGATGAAATCCTATGTATATTATTCTACGAAAACAAATTTTTAGGGACAATTTCAAATCTCTCAACAATTTTTGAAAAGTAAAATAAAAATTAGGACATTTCCTTTTAACCAAAAGAAACGAAATTGGGATGGGGCGGGGTAGCATTTAAAAAATTCCAAAAAGTAAATTTCTAATGGGCGCCCTGATAAATACATATATAGGTATTAATATTTTTGTTTTTGATGTTTTTAAATGTAGTAGATAAGATGATCAAGATCTTTTGAATAAAACTGTAAATTCGTATTTTGTTAATGACAGGAAGCTCAATAATCTCCTCTAAGAGACGTTTTTTTTCAAAAAATTTACAACTTAAAAAATAGTTTTTATTTCAGATATACTAGATGAAAATCTGTATTTCGTCTCCGCCTAGTTTCAGAAATAATTTTTACGATTTTTTATAATACGTTTTAAAAAATAAATGGTCTTGAAAAAATGTAATAAAAATTGTGATTAGAATTTTTCGCGAATATCTTGTTAAAGTTTTAAAGTTTCCAAAATCTTTTAATCCTGAGTAATTTCTTTGATTTATTGCCGTTTTCTCAAAAAACTTTTAAAAATTTATTATTTCCACTGTCTGCTCTTTTTAAAATTAATTTATATTCAATTTCATTTTTTTCTAGTGCTGGAATTCGAGCGGATTTCTGACTGCACGAGGAGCCAGCTAAGACGTGGTTTTGCTAAAGTTGTCGAAAATTTCGATGGGCGAAGTTGCAAAGATAAGTGCAAAATCACTAAAACTGGCTCCGAAGGAAAATCTTCAAGATAAGATTCAAGGATCGCATTATACTTGTGGTAATATGTAATATTGTTTGTAAGAATTTAATAAGATATTATTAATTAACAATAAGTAGAAATTCAGAAGGCAAAATGCCAATATTTGTGCTGGTTTATTATTACTCTTTTATAATTCGGTTTGATAGCACAATCAGTATTTAATAAGAAATTTATATCAGAAACGTGTCTATCTCACTTATCAGGGAAATATATATCCATCGAAAATTATATCATTTTTAAGGACAATAAAATGAAATACAAATTTCGTCCTATTCTTGTTTGTAAATCGTTTTCAAGAATTTCTTATAGAATTCCATATCCGTTATAATTTTATTTTTATTTTGTATTATTTTTGTTTCCTGTTTATTTGAAATATTAAAAAATGTATTTTGATTTGTTAATGAGAATTTTTTTACTAAATTTTTTGTTTCATGTTAATCATTTTAATAATCGGCGGGAGAATTGTATTGACCGTCAATAAAAAGTTTTTTAGAGAATGTTGATGTTCGTTGTTGGCTTTAGTGTCAGGTAAAATTGAATACAAATTAAATTGTTTCAAACGTTTCGGCACATGATGGTGGCCCTCTTCAGTGGATTTTGCCAAATCTGTAAAGAATTACATAATTTCTTGTAGGGACGCAAATTCGCAATGAAAAAATGTTTTTCTCTTATTAATATCGCAGTTGGAAAATTAAATATAATAGTTCTTTATTTTTATTTTTTATTAAAATATAATAAATTTTTTACTGTTTTCAATAAAAAATTGCTTTTGTAAAATAAAATCTATCAAATTAATTAATTAATCAAAAATAAAAATCCACTAAAGAGGGCCACCATTGTGTGCCGAAACGTTTGAACAATTTAATTTATATTCAATTTTACCTCAGCATGAAGCCAACAACGAACATCAATGTTTTCTAAGAAGTTAATCATTTTTAAAAATTTTTAATTATATATAATATTATTTTATGAAGATAGAAGTGAACCTGTACCTAAATATGATTCACCTATTGCTATCATGAAAAATTATCATCAGGTAAGTAAAAATAGGAAAATTTTGTGACTTTTTTCAGTTCTATAAATTGTGAAATGTAAATTATTATTCGGAAAAAATTACCTATGTTATTCTTAATAGAAGAATTTATTCGGTCATGTCATCTCATATCGCATGAAATTAACAATAAGCAATTTTGAACATTTCGATTCGAAATTCTGTAAAATTGCTACAAATTTCATTTTCAATTTCACTGTATATTAAACATTTGCAATTTCATATTATACTAAATTTAACGTTTGAATAGAAAATGGTTCAATTGAGAATATGAATTTTTAAATTTGAATGACGTGTAAATATTTTTGAAAATTTGATCCGGATTTTCTCTGCATATAAAAAATATATCTTTATTCACATAAAAATTATTAATTAAAAAAATGGAATCCTGATCGACTTCTGTGAAAAGTAATCTCCGAAAAATAAACAAAAAAAACATACAAAATTATTCGCTCCACTGAGATTTTTTTCTGTCTTTCGACGTCCCTGGTGCGCACCCACGCCGAAATTTCAACGCCGCGAATTGTGTAAACCTGTGGAACCTGGATGTCTATCCGTGACCTGTAAAACTTGTTTTCGTGGGTGAAAAGAAGGCGGGCAATGGCAAAGTTCTTTCTAGAAGTAAAAAATTAAAGCGCGTCTCCGAAAATTGTCTGATTTTCCAGAACAGATGGCCGGCATCGTGCCAGTACCCGGTCGATCCGGCAGGAAACAGTGGACATTACACGGTAATCAAATATCTTTTGATCTTTTGATCGAATATAAAATAACCAGATGTTTTGTGTTTATCAATAACGATACGATCTATCCATGATAGTTCTTGTTTTACACCCACGTGACGAAATGTCAGAGTTTGTTTACTATTAAATATTTTGGAGCTCTCTGCGCTTATCCAAAGATTCTAACCTAAAAATTAGAGATTTCACAAAGTTTTGACAGCTCTAAATTTCACTTGCAAATTCGATTGTGGAACAGATTATAAGACATTTGATCGAAGAAAGTTGTTCCTTGATAGAGAATTTTCAACATTCGTGCCTGAGATCTGATTTATAGATTTGGGAATTCAATATCTAAGAAAACTGAAATGTTAAGTGTTATTTTGAGGTTATAGAAAATCGATTGTCCTTCGTTTGCTGCGTTTGAAAGTCTTTGAAAATTAGGTCCAAGTGTTTTGGACACGGTTTTGAGAGTTTAATTTGGAACAAGCTGTTAAAAATACACTGCTAAAAAATGATGAATTGAGGGACTGTCTTTGAATGGATTTTTGGTTCTACGGTTCGTCTCCCTTTTTGAAAATGTAGTATTGATTTTTAGAATCCTAGTTTTTTCTAGTTCAATAGTTTTTGAGAATAATAATTTTCTACTATTGTTGAATAGTCCTCTGATAATTTCTAATAGTAAAATCGAACGATAACTTAAATTTAAAACCCTTTTTTGTAAATGTATGTTCATTTTTACTTACAGATGGACCAAGAGGTTCTCTCAGAAGATTGCGGTCACAACTGGCAGAAGATGGTTGTCCTGAATCTCAAGTGGTTTTGGCAAAGCAATTGTTGGAAGAACAGTGTGGTAAGCTTCAGAATTATATTAAATTACTTTTATTTAACTTTCAAACTAATTTCATTACGGGGCGTTTGTTGCAATTTTTCCCCCTTAAAAATTTTAACAGTTTAAGCTCCCGAAATAATAATTATTCGGATAAATTGTTTTTTTAAAGAGGGCTAGTATGACTGGCTAATAAAAAGTTCCTAAAGTTCTGAAGTTTAAATTGGATGTACCCTTCACTTACTGAATTAATCAACTGCTTTTGTTAATGAAATACTGTAAATTTGATTAAAAATTATTTTGAAACAGAACTCGACGTCGACAAAGAAGAAAATGCGAAGTTGGGAGTTTATTGGCTGACAAAGGCTTCCGAACAGGGGAATATAGAAGCGACCGACATTCTTAAAAAGTGTTTAGCTACTAATCGTGGAATCACTGAACATAATTATTACGACGTGAAAAGCTGCTTAGACATGTCTCAAGATGAGAAACTAGCCAGGCGTGCGGCCAGGGAAATGTTCAACAGGTATTTTAATTTCTAATATTTTCAATTCAAAATCTTGCAGTCTGAAAGTTTTGAATAATGCAATCTTAAACACCTAATTTAACAATTCACAATCCTAAGACGATCTAATATAATTTAAATTGAACAACAGTTTATCGAATGGAGAAGACTTTATAACTACTGAACAGCTCCAAAGAAGAATGAGAGATCTTACCTTTTCATCTACAAGTAGAGGAAAATTGTATTCAAGCTCTCGCTCCACCTACGCTTCCAATTCTCAAAAATCCTTGAAAGACAGTTTGGGCGATACATTCCCAGGAGATGGTCTTCCAGAAAATTCTAGTGCGCAAAGGGATGAAGAAGCTGAACGATTTGGTGAACCAGTTGCAGGTAAAGATTTTTTAAAGTAAATATACCCAACTACTTTTATATTTGCTTTATTTATTTCAGGCCTCGAACTCACGCCACTATTGACATTTTTTTGACACTTTTTTTCACGATGCAACTATTTTGCTACTATTTTTTTTTTTAATTACACTGATGCTACTATTTTCTCAAATTGCTCGCTAATACAACTATTCTTATACTTTGCCTTTAAAATATGTATTTTCAAACTTCTTCGCTGATTGGCTAAAAAAAATGTCCGCCATCTAAAAAATCTAGATTTCATAAGATTTCAAAAATGTTCAAAAATGTTTTCTAAAAATTTTAAGAGATTTCAACAGATTTTAAAGGATTTTAACTTATTTCAGGGATCTGAAAGGATTTTATAGGCTTTTAAAGCTTTTACAGCGTTTCAAAGATTCCAAGGGATTTCAGAGAATTTCAAAGATTTTAAGAGATTTTAAGAAGTGTCATCTGAGTTCAGAGGTTTTCATAGTTTTTAAAATTTTTGAAGAAATGTTAAGAGTAATTTGAAATTTCAAGATAATTCAAGGAATTCGTAGGGATTTTACTCAACCTACGCAAGTTTGTAGTATTTCCAAAGACTTTAAAAATTGAAAAAATTTCATTGGATTTCAAAGGATTTGAAAGATTTTGGGGTTGATTTACAAGTTGTCGAGGAATTTCGTAAGATTTCAAAGAATTTCGTAGTACTATAGATAATTTCAAAACATTAAAAAAATTTGCAGTAATTTTAAATGATTTCGTAAGATTTCAGAAGATTTAAAAGATTTCAAAGAAATTGTACGGCATTTACAAATTTTCAAGGTATTTGAAAATTTTTTTCAATATTTGGGGGATTCATAGGATTTCAAAAGAAATTAAAAGATTGCACATATGATTATAAGGAGTTTCCATAGATTTCGAGGGATTTAAAAAAACTGAAGAGCTTTCCAGGAGTTTCAGAAGATATCAGCAGAATTCAAGGCTTTTAAATATATTTCAGTGTATTTCAATATATTTCAAAGCTTTTAGAGTATTTTAAAAGATTTCAGAGGATTTAAACAATTGAGGGTCCGGATCAAAGAATGGGTCGCGCGCTCGAAGACGCGGAAAACTATTGTCCGAACGTCTCGTGATATCCAAACTTGAAAGTTCAAAAAATCAAATTTAAAAAAACATAGCCTTGCAGAGAAGGACAAAAAGGAACTTTTTTCTATTCGAATTTTTTTCGTCCGATGAATATTTTTAATAATAAAAATTAAAAATTAAAAAAAAAATCCCCAAATTCAATTATTTTTTGAAACATAAATCGTCAAAACTCAGCCAAATATTATTGAAACTGTTTGAAATTTGGTATACATACGCAGTATACCTTAGCAATGCCTAAAAAATAATGAAAGCAATGAAAACTTCCTATTGTTCAATAATAATTAATTGCAAATTGAGACCGATCGATAAGCACGTTTTTTTAGTTTCAACGAAGAAAAGTATCGAGGAAACTTCAGAGTTGAAAGAGCTTCCAGTGAGACATTTGTTCCCTACTATCAAAGTAAGATTTCTGGCAATTTTTATATTGATTCATTAAAAATTGACGGAAATATCCATTATGTAAGAAAGCACGCGTCGCCGTCTATGACTGTAAGCGCTTCTCAGCGTTCGCCTGTACTCTCGCCCGTACTCGCCTATAAAGGACGCGACTTTTCAATGATATTTGAATATTTTAAAACTTGGCTATTGCCCCCAATTGATAGAAAACTGACTGCTTTATATGTTTTTGACTTTTCTTTGTTTTCAGTGAATTAGAATTTAATTAAAAAGCGGAAAATTTTTCCTTCGCAATTTTTTCACCCTTTACTTTGCTTTTTCTTCAAAGTAATGAAGGACGTAAGCGAACTGTCTAGTGCCTTTGATTTGACATTTTCGCTATGAAAAGGCCTGGATGTCTCAAATTTTTTCGGACTGTGCAGATCGCTCTCTGATTTATTACATCAAATTTAATACATATTTTTTGTTCTGTTATACTGTAAGACATTATGGATGGACATTTTTAGTTATTTTTAAGTTCGTGAAATATGTCAGAATTTCAAGTAGGCCGAAAAAGAAAGCAAGTGGAAGAGAAATGTGACTAAAGATTGCAGGAAGTAGGTAATTGAAGAATATCTTAATTTTATTCAAGAAATTTAAATTATATAATTTTTATAATTTTGTACTGTAAAATTATTCCATAAAATCTAAAATTTTTGTTGCGCATGTGAATTAAAGTTCATTTAAAGGACCCCGGACGCACGGTGGGGGAATACCTTTTTTGGACCAAAATCGCCTGACAGTACAATTCTTAAGGGATTTTGATGTTTTTTGTTTAGAAATGACCGAAGTTCTTCCAGATATAACGAATAACTTCGAATATTTTACTCAGACTAAAGAAAAATTTGTTATATAATAACAAACTTTAAACTGGTTTTTGTCTAACTTTTTGGTGATACCATTTTTTTAGGACTTGGAAATTCATTAAAACAGGCTATAAATCAATCTAATAACTTATTTGAAAAAATTTCCAGCAGGTTAGAGTAAGAACAAAAATTGTTTTCAATGTTATAAACAAATGAGTGAACAAGAGTCATTTTTTCGTGATTCTTTATGATTGTATCTATTTTAAATCCATAGATTTTGTATAAGATATGGCAGATATTAATTTTCGATTAAAATATGTCAACAATAGCTGCTATTTAGCAATTATTCAAACAATTTTTGTGAACAAATGCACATTTCGAACATTTTTTCCTGAATAGGTTCAATTTTTTTTTGCGGAATGAACTAGAAATATCTTGCCAAAGACTCATTGCTGTCATATTTTTCATATTGTTACAAAATGTTAATCTCATAAAAAATAATTGTGAGCAAATGCACATTTTGATTATTTTCTAATGAATAGGGTTTATTTTTATGCCGAATCAACTAGAAATGTCTTGCCAAACACTTCTTGCTGTCAGTATGTCAGTACATTTCGAGTTGATTCCACAGAGCCAATCAAGCCTATTCATGAAAGAATGGTCAAAATGTGCATTTGTTCATAACAAAGAAAAGTCAAAACATATAAAGCAGTTGATTTTCTATTAATTGGAGGGAAGGGTCAGGATTTTAAATGTTTAATAATTGAAAAGTCGCGTCCTTTATAGGCGAGTACCGGCGAGAGTACAGGCGAACGTTGAGAAGCGCTTTCAATCATTGACGGCGACGCGTGCTTCCATGCATAATGGATATTTCCGAGAATTTTCGATTAATCAAACTAAAAATTTCCAGAAATCTTACTTCAGTAGTGAACCTCAAATGTCTCACTGGAAGTTCTTTCGACTCTGAAGTTTCTTCGATACTTTTCTTCGTCGAAACTAAAAAGACGTGTTTATCGACTGGTCACAATTTGCAATTAATTATTATTAAACAATAGGAAGTTTTCATTGTTTTCATCATTTTTTAGGCAGTCTTAGGGTATACTGCGTGCGTATACTAAATTTCAAATAGTTTCAATGATACTGGGCAGAGTTTTGACGATTTATGTTTTTAAAAATAATTGAATTTGGGGAAATTTTTTTTTCACTTTTTCATTTTTGTTATTGAAAATATTCATCGGACGAAAAAACTTCAAATAGAAAAAAGTTCCACTTTGTCCTTCTCTACAAGTCCATGTTTTTAAAAATTTAATTTTTTGAATTTAAAAATTTGGATATCGCGGGCCGCTTGGACAATACTTTTCCGCGTTTTCGAGCGCGCGACCCATTCTTTGATGCGGACCCTCAATTACAAAAATATAAAATCATGATTACAAATTTTTTAAATTATCTTTCACCACAGCTATCGGTGTGAAAATCAATCCTGACAGCATAAAATGTTCAATGGTATGTTTAGAGAATAAGCTTTTTATCTCACTATTATTCCAAAAATAGTAAATAAAAATAGTGAAATGTGCTAAATTAAAGCGTGCCTTTCAAACGGCACTGCCAAGGGCCGTTTCAGTGCTGTTCATTTCACGCTACGTGCGCCATAAGTTTTCTATACCGGAGTTCACTTCAGAGTCGGGACCAAAAGTCCTGACACCTGGCTTTGAAGCTTTATTACTCGGCGAGAAAAAATCTCTTTGAAAATTCGTAATGTCTCATTCGCATCGAAGAAGAGACTCAGTCTACGCCTATGGCTCACGGAAGCTTGACCCTTTTTTTTGGAAGGGATCTCTTTCACGCTTTACTTGAACAATGCTGAGAACGAACGTTTTTTCAATACGAGTTTTCGAGTATTGAAACTCATTAAGATCGTAATTATTCCGACGCTTTTAATACAAACATTAATAATTTTTATTGGCCCTTCAACTTTTGAGATTAAACCGCTGAATCGAGAAGCTTCTTTTAAGCTAGAGTTCAACTTGAAATCTCTATCCAAAGCCGAGTTAATTATTTTTTACATTTTTAACTCCACTTATTAAAATAACCATTAAATTGAAGTAAAAGAAATTGCCATTTGTTAAGTGCATGTTACAAAATACTCATGAATTTTTTCAAATTTCTGGTACCAATTTTTGAACATGTGGAGGACTGCAAAGTCGACCTAGTGAAAGTTGAGAGTCATTTCTCCTGTTTTTTCACACATTTTCTGTAACAGGAAAGACAACAAATTTTTGACGAAAATCAAACTGACATTGTTTTACAAGTATAATGTTGAAGAATGTTTCTGTCTTTGACTCAGCATTTTGCGATTTTTTCTCGCCGAGTAATAAAGCTTCAAAGCCAGGTGTCAGGACTTTTGGTCCCGACTTTAGTCTGTGAGGTCTTTGCAAAGATGTGTTAGTAGCGTATACTAGTGTTAGTAGCGTATACTAGTGTTAGTGAAAGAGCTTGTGCTGTGACTCCATGCTATATTTAAAAGAGAATCGTTATCCAATTAGAATGCTTCTTTCAAAAGGATTTTTTCATATTTTATTTAAAAAATGCAATATCTGATTAGCTACAAAAGTAAAAATTAAATAAACCCTGTGTTGAAAACATACAAGTATTAATTTGTATTCATAATATGTAGAGTTGGGATTATATTGACCCTCAATCGTAAAATTATTTTGGAATTTTTGTTGATCGAATTGGCTTTAGGGTCCAATAATTGAATACAATTTAAATTGCTTCAGACGTTTCGGCACACGATAGTGGCC
>JAUMHM010000078.1:35404755-35421715 GCA_032362435.1 Melikaiella ostensackeni | reverse complement strand
CTACTCGTTACTCTTCTTCTTTGGGAGTCATTTTTTAGCTTTTTCTTACCCCGTGCAGCCAGCTCTCGTTTTCAACTCTTCCAGTTCACTCACCCATTCCTCACCCTGACCATTCCCATGTCAAATTCACTTTATTCTTCTTTCCATACTCACCCCTCCCCTTTCGTCACCTGTACTTTTCTCTAACACATTCAACCATGATTCCTGCTATACCTGCATACTCTACACAGATTCTCCCCTTCACTCATCCAATACCTACATGCAAGAAATGCAACCCTCCTTCCACAGCAGCACTCAAAAAGATATTGTACAGGGGTCTTTTCGAGTTTCGCGCACAAACATGGATGCCCGCGCATGCGCACGGTTCAAGAAGTAGGCTAGGGGCGGAACTTTGGGTAACAAGTTGTTGACAAATTTCCCATCCGTATTTAAAGTTGTTGCATCAAAAATGGTACCCCCCACTTGAAAATAAAATTCACGATTAGTGTTGATATTTCAATGACTGTCCTGCGGTTAGGTTTCCCGTCATAAATACACACAGAAAAAACATAATCTGCCATAATTTACAGTGAACAATAATTTTGACTATTTCCTGACATAATCAAAGCACAATTTTCAATTTTAAATGCCATATTTTAGTGAGGATCTCAAAAAAAAAACAATAAAAAAGATTTATGAACAACAAACCGAAATTGGGATCAACTTTTTGTCAAATTTTTCAGCAAAAGAAGTTTATTTTGGAATCCCCACTAAAATATAGCAACTAAAATTAAAAAATGTGTTTTTTCATTTGAAGGCACATTCGACCTAAAAATACCAAACAATGAGAAAAATTTATTAACAACAATCAAAAATTTATATCAAAAACTGTCGAATTTTTCAGAAAAAAAGTTGATTTTAAAATCCCCACTAAAATATGTCAAGTAAAATTGAAAATTGTGTTCGATAATTTAAAGGAACCCTTAACCTAAAATGCCAAATAATAAAAATAATTTGTTGACAACAAACAAAAATCTAGATCCAATTTTTGTCACATTTTTCAGAAAAAAATTGATTTTCAGGTCACCACTAAAATAAATAAATTAAAATTGAAAATTGTATTTGATTATCTAAAGGGACCTTTAACTTGAAATACCAAACAATAAAAAAAATTTATTAATAACAAACAAAAATTTGGATCCAGCTTTTGTCAAATTTTTCAGAAAAAAATTGATTCTGAGATCCCCAATAAAATATAGCAATTAAAATTGAAAATTGTGTTTGATGATTTGAAGAGACCTTTAGCCTAAAATACCAAACAATAGAAAAATTTATCAACAACAAAAAAAGTTTGGATCCAGTTTTCGTCAAATTTTTTAGAAAAAAAATGGATTTTGAGATCCCCACTAAAATATAGCAATTAAAATTAAAACTGTGTTTGATAACTCGAAGGGACCTTCAACATAAAATACTAAACAATAAAAATAAAAATATTAAAGACAAACGAAAATTTGGATCTAGTTTTTGTCAAATTTTTCAAAAAAAAAATGTATTTTGAGATCCTCACTACAATATAGCAATTAAACTAGAAAATTGTGTTTTACAATTTAAAGGGACCTTCAACCTCAAATACCTAACAATAAAAAAATTTATAAACAACAAACAAAAATTTAGATCATGTTTCTGTCAAATTTTTCAGAAAAAAAAAGTTGATTTTAAAATCCCCACAAAAATATGGTGAATAAAATTGTAAATTGTGTTTAGTGATTTGAAGGGACCTTTTGCCTAAAATATCAAACAATAAAAAAAATTTAGTAACTATAAACAAAAATTTGGATAATGTTTTTCTCAAAATTTTCAGAAAAAAAATTGACTTTGAGATTCCTACTAAAATATAGCAACTGAAATTAAAAATTGTGTTCGATAATTTTGAAGAACCCTTAACCTAAAATACCAAATAATAAAAATAGCTTGTTAACAAACAAAAATCTGGATCCAGTTTTTGTCCAGTTTTCCAGAAGAAAATTGATTTTGATATCCCCGAGAAAATATAGCAATTGAATTTGAAAATTGTATTTAATAATTCAAAGGGACCCTTAACTTAAAATACCAAACAATAAAAAAAATTTATTACCATAAAACAAAACTTTGGATCCAGTTTTTGTCAAATTTTTCAGAAAAAAATTGATTTTGGGATCCTCACTAAAATATGGTGAATTAAAATTGAAAATTGTGTTTGATAGTTCAAAGGAACCCTTAACCTAAAATGCCAAATAATAAAAATAATTTGTTAAAAACAAAAAAAATTTGAATCGAGTTTTCGTCAAATTTTTCAACAACAAAAAATTTATTTTGAGATTCCCACTGAAATATAGCAATTAGAATTAAAACTGTGTTTAATAACTCGAAGGGACCTTTAACCTAAAATACCAAACAATAAAAAAATATTATTAACAACAAACAAAAATTTGGATACAGTTTTTGTCAACTTTTTCAGAAAAAGTTGATTTTGGGATCTCCACTAAAATATATTACATCAAAATTAAAAATTGTGTTTGATAATTCAAAGGGACCTTTAACCTAAAATACCAAACAATAAAAAAATTCATCAACAACAAACAAAAATTTGGATCCAGTTTTCGTCAAATTAAAAAAAAAATGGTTTCGAGATCCCCACTAAAATATAGCAATTAAATTTAAAATTGTGTATGATATTACGAAGGGACCTCTAACCTAAAATTCAAAACAATAAAAAGAATGTATCAACAACAAACAAAAATTTGGATCCAGTTTTTGTCAAATTTTTCAGAAAAAAAATTTATTTTGAGATCCTCACTACAATATAGTAATTATAATTGAAAATTGTGTTTAATCGTTTAAAGGGACCTTGAACCTGAAATACCAAACAATAAAAAAAAATTATTGACATCAAACAATAATTTAGATCAAGTTTCTGTCAAATTTTTCAGAAAAGAAAGTTGATTTGAAAAATCCACTAAAATATGGCGCTTGAAATTGAAAATTGTGTTTGATATTGTTGACGTTATGACCGTGTTGATGTGTTTGATATTTGATTATGCTAGGAAATAGTGAAAATTATTGTTCACTGTGAATTATGGTAGATTATGGTTTTTCTGTGTGTATTTATTGCGAGAAACCTAACCTCATAAATGTCAATGAAATATCAACACTATAATTGTGAATTTTATTCACAAGTGGAGTTTACAATTTTTAATGCGGTGTATTAAATAACGTTACGGTATCGTCTGATACCTTTATTCGCTTTTAATAGTTATTTCTCAATTCATTTGACAATAAATAACTTTAAATTCGGATTAGAAATTTGTAAACAACTTGTCACCCAAAGTTCCGCCCCTGGCCTACTTTCTGAACCATGATCATGGGCGGGCGTCCATGTTTGTGCGTGAGATTCTGGTGTCTGACCATATACTGATTTTACTACTTTTTCTTTATAATTCATAGATTCTGTGTTATAGAATAATATATTTTGGGCACAAATCGTAGTAAATTCACCCTATATTTTGCGAAATGCACCTCGACAATCTGCATCAAACGAAATCTGTGCAAGACACATGAATTAATTTTTTAGCATGTCAAAACTGAAGCAAAAAATTATGTAAGAAACTGCGATTTTTATGCTTCCACAGGATCTGCGCTTTTTTAGATCAATAGGTCACGCAAATTGACTAAAAGACCCTCGGCTCTGCATCTTCACTTAGGTTTATTATAAAAATATGCTCCGCTTCTTCAGTTATTCTTTGCAATTCTGTATGTAGCGATTGGGAATAATTTTTGTTAATTACCGCAAGGCTTCAAAAGACTTTATAATTAAACATAATTAAAGGCATATAAAATTCATTCAATGAAACTAAAATCATCACTTATAACTGGATGTTATAGTTTTCGAAAATAATGGTTTATAAAACCATAAATTTTCTTTCTGTGTGCTTTGAATATTTCTGCTACATTCTGCTTAGCGAAAGCTTTAAATTAATTCAGCAAAATTTGTTTTTTTATTTTTTGAGATTTTAAATAAGAATTTAACAAGAATAATGAGAGGGACAGACACAAGGTGTTTTATTTCAACGTCCTTGCCCTCCTTAAAAATTATCCTCATGACCTACTCGTACTACTTTATAGACATCGTGAACAATATGAATTATCAACCTTAATTGATTGAGTCTCATATTTTATATTCCTTCACAGCCACAATCGAATCAACATCATACTCTGATCATTGAGGAATTCGAACCAGATGTTTTTCGTCAACTGATTGAATACATCCACACTGGATGCGTTACACTTCAGCCTAGAACTTTGCTTGGTAAGAAAAATTTACTTTTAGTATGGACAAAACAATTTCTGGTATAAAGAAATATAAATAGTAACTTTGCAACTTTAAAAAATTAAGGAATTTTTTTAAATCTTTCGGTTTTGAAATTCTGTTTGTGAATAAAAAAGTGAATATAATTATAACAAGTTATTAAATTATTCACTGCCACCTGGGGCTATTTTGGAACACGCTTTTCTTTTATCCTAGAAGCGTTATGATGAAGTGTTTGAATTTGGCGCCGGTCCTAAATATAGTTTGATATATTGCCAAAGGAGCGCATAAAACGTTAGTAGTGTGTATCTAGCCTGGAAGCAGTAAAATATTCATAAATGCATAGAAATTCGTTGCCAAAATCTGTCGAAAATTAACTTCGATCTCGTTTGTGAAGCATTTTATTGAAATAATATGGCTATATAACTATGGCCGTGGATGACATATTAAATACGCGTAATGCATCACGAAAACCAGCAAAAACATAGCGTTCAACTGTAATGATCGTCCAACTGAATAAATTAGTGCTGCAATAAGTAGCCCTGATGAGCAAAATACTTTTTAACTGATAATTATTTGCTTCAATAATGGAATTTGCACGTAAATATCGAAAATCAACAAGTTTCGAGGGTTGTTGTGTCAGTGGTTGTGACCCCAAAGAGAATAAAAACTTCAATTCAAGTTTTCATAGAGTGCCAATGCTTGAAAGTGATAAAATAAAAAGGCGAAACTTATTTGGAAAAATTGAAGTTGTAGATAAACACAGTGAGTGGTTGAGAAATTTAAATGAATATATTACAACTTTTTCGCGAGTTTTTATGACAGCTCCGCACACATTACAATCATTCCAGAATTAAGAATATTTTGGCCTTCGATCATATTTCTGGGTGCAGGTGTAGCTGTTGCGTAACTACACAAACTATGTGAGTCCAAAAATACCATTTTCTAAACTTAAACACACTTTTTAATTAAATTATTGCTACTATTCCATATTATCCATATGACTTCCGCGGCCATGTTTGTATGACACCGCAGCGCCCCTTTTTGCGCGGTGAATGTAACTCTTTACATGAAAGAAATATCTCTTTCACTTAATTAATATCGCTTTTAGTTATCTCAATATTTTTTTGATTCAAAGAAACCAAAATATTTGATCCAGGCAACGATTAATTAGTTATTTCAAATAGATTTTTTTCAATTCAAAGGCTCGAAATCATTGAATTAAAGAAATATTTCTTTGAATCGATACACGAATTTGTTGCTTTAAACAATATTCATTACAGTGAAGCAAACAATTTCCTTGGCTTAAATAAATAGAATCAAAGAAATGCAATTCTTTTGATCCAAGATTTTTTTCTTTCAGTGTAGGTTATTATTCTCACTTGAAGGTGTTGATCACTGATCAGCATCAGCCGAGGTAAAAACCACTCATCTGAACATTTTCTCATGATGTCAGCTATCTATTCTTTAAACTTAACACTTAACACCATAATCATTATTACGTTTCATTAACTTAAGACAAAACACAATTTCACCCCGATTTACAATTTCCACTCACAATATACATATATCTGCCACTTTGGAAACAAACGTTCCAGCGTTCTCCGCAAGAGTGCGCCTGCGTAGTCGCGTATCTCTAAGTAAGTCTTAAAAGTAAGTCTTAAGTAAGTCTTAACCCCAAATATCAAGATTCCGAATTTAGTCCAAAGAGACAATAATAAGATAGTGAAACATTTTCACATTCAATTATGAAATTTAATTTTAATTGTATTCAACTATTATACCTCAGATTATGTACATCCTTTTGAAAACCTTATTATATTTATAATAAGTACCAGGATGATATTTTAATTATACTAGCAGTATATTTTTAAAAAAAACAAATTTATAGGAGACTGAAAAATGTATCAAATATATTTGAAATCAAAAACATCTGTAAAAATCATAAGATTAGAGAAAAACGTAATTAAAGTACACAATGGTACATGAAAAGAGAATGCACATATTGTCAATATGGCATCTCCCTCAAAATACCATTTTTTGTAGACAAAGGGGGTAGTATTTCTTTTACTTGAATGTATGTAAAACCTTTTGGCAACCTTATTTTTTTATAAGTACCAGGTTGACATTTTCATTAGTTCTAAAAATGAAATTGTATGTAAAACCTTTTGGCAACCTTATTTTATGATAAGTACCAGATTAACATTTTAATTAGTTGTAAAATTGAAAGAACCTGAAAAAATTATTACAAGATTTATGTACACCGAACATGAGAAATGAAGGAAATAGATCATAGTGCCAAGATCCAATTTTTTGGGTTGTTTTAGAGCCAATCTATTCAGATTATTCCATTTTTCAGAAAAGAAAAAAGTAATAATCCAAACCCATAACAGATTTCTAAAAGAATGGCTAACTTTCTACAATTTCAAACTATATTTGAGTAAAATAGATATCTTTCGGTAAATTGAGTTAACCATTAACACCTCAACTAAAAGAAATCTTAAGTAGCCTATGAATACTTAAGATTTCTTTTAATTAAGGTGTTAATGGTTGACTTAATTTACCAAAAGATAACTATTTTACTTAGATATAGTTTACAAATTTGTGGAAGTTAGCAATTTTTTAGAAACGTGTTATTGGTTTGGATCATTACCTTTTTTTTAAAAAAAAACTGGAATAATCTAAATATATTGGTTCTCAATCAACCCACAAAATTTAATCCAGTGGTTTGTAACAGTTTATCACAACCCTAATTGAACAAACATTACAATTATGTCAAAAACACAAAAGAGATAGACAAACCATTTTATCATCAATAAGATTTAATTATTAAAATTAAAAATTTGGTTAATTTTTTAAAAATTGAGATAGTAATCCACTTTTTTAAGGCTGTCTGACTCAAGCTCTAACCTCAAAATTCAATCGCCTTATTATACTTAATAAATACTAGAACTAAATATTTTTTAGATACTAAGCCCAACGCCTTTCTTAAATAGAAATGTGTCTACACAACGAAAAATTGAATAATTTAAATCATTTTTGCGTTAAGTCTAATTCTTGAATTCTAAACCGAACATTCGAAAATTATACTTCACGCAAAAATTATCAAATTATGCAGTTTTCCGCTGTGCAGACACACTTTTATTTCAGAAAGAAGTTGGGCTTAGTATCTAAAAAATACGTATTTGATTCTAGTATATTTATTGAGTATAATGAGGCGATTGACTTTTAAGGTTAGAACGTTAGTCCAACAGCCTTAATACAAATTTTAATTTATGAAAAAAAGAATTTTATTCAGTTAGTAATAAACAGAGATTGGATGCATTATTGAAAGATTTATTGATAAAATGTAAGATTCACGGGTTTTTCCAAAAAAGATATTTGATATTAACAAGAAGTGTACTTTGACTTTAACAATAAAAGAAACAAAGAAACGTTCAATGAGACTATCAATAAATTTAGGAAATCTATCTTGAATTTGGTTTGAAACGTTTGCCACGCACAGATAAACAGAACTTTATGATGTTTTCTATTTTAGAAAACAAAAAAAAATTTCACAAGAAAATCGTTTTCATTCTGAACTCAAATATTTTTGATTTTAATATGAAAATAGAATAATTGTCCAAACAACATTTGATATTGAATTCTGTATTTTTATTTTCAGGTAATATTTGAATTTAATTAATAAAGGTTTTATCATTTATAACTGTAGTTTCCAAATAAATTATTCCTGATGAGGAAGTCTGAATTGACTTCGAAACATTTTGGTCCCCAGTAGTATTAAAAAACAGAAAAAGAAGAGTGAGCGGTTGGTTTTGGTTGACTCTTGTTTTTTCTCACTCTTTTTTCTTTGTGTTGTACATTTACTGTATATTTCTCTCTAATGAACCGAAAAAGCGGGTAGTCTCAAAGTCTATTTTTGATTTGTGAACGTTTTGTGTGTTGTTTTTTAGTACACAAAAAATTTTCATAAAGAAGTAAATTTTATTTCGATTTTTAAGAAAAAAAAATACTTTTACTGACTCAACAAAACTTTGTTTAGGACAACAAAACAAGACTCAACAAAATAGTTTGATTTTAACAATAAAAACTTTGCTGTGACAATAAAAGCAGCTCAACAAAACGGTTTTGTTGGCATTACTAAATTTTTTTTCTCAGGGGTCCAAAATTTCAAAAATCATCCTCACATATTCAATGGACGTTTCTTAAAAATCGAAATGAAATCTTTCTGATGAAAATTTTTTGTGTACTGAAAAAGGAACACTCAAGAAGTATACAAATAAAAATTAGACTTCAATACTACCCGCTTTTCAGGCTCATTAGAAACAAATGTACAATAAATGTACAAACGAAAAAGAAAAAATAGGGAGGAAAAGGAAAGATTCAACTAAAACCAACCTCACACTTTCTTTTTTCCGACTTTTTTATACTACTGGGGACCAACATGTTTCGAAGCCAACTTAGACTTCCTCATCAGGGGTAATTTTTAGGATAACTACAGTTAAGAATAATAAAACATATATTGATTAAATTTAAATATTACCTCAAAGTATAAATAAAATCTTCTTTATTATCAAATGATGTTTAGCCAATCTTTTCATTTTCTTATTAAAATCAAAAATCTTTAAGATCAATGTGAAATTCACTTTCTTATGAAGAATCTTTTTTTATCCCTCACACTCTTAAAGAAACCAGTGGAATTTATGCACTGATGAAAAGCAGGTGATCTCACAATTGATATCACCACCGTACCTGACGCTACAAAAAATATATCTGAAACTTTTTCGCAGTCATGTCGAGTTTAAAAACCGGTCTTTACCCCTTGGGGTTGACACGCCCCAGAATGTCCAAGGGGATCTAGTATTGTAAACAATGACAGGCAAGAGTGGCTCAATAGGAGAAACAAAATAGCGGAAAACGCATAAAACCGCGCGTTGTTTGCAAATGTCAAAAAGAAAAGGGCGGAGTCATCATTAGTGCTTCGGATGAAATTCTTCCTCTCTGCTTTCAAATATAACCGGAAGAGTTCTCCAAGGCAGAACCCATCAATCAGAATATCCCATCCCATCCCATATCAGACCATACCAGTATATAATATCGCGTTGACGGAGCAAAATGAAAAAAAAGAAGAGCGTAATCCGCTTTTTGAAATGAACCGGCAACCCCTTCCCTGTGTCACAGCATGGGTGACTGATTGTAAAACCATGGACCAACCCACAAGAAGGGTTGCTTCCGCGCCGTGAAGAGCGTTTAAAATTAAGCCTTGTAATCGAGGTGTAATCCCTTAAAATCGTGACAGTTTGTAGAAGGCCAAGTGTTTGTGCGAGAGCGGTTTTTTTTAAATCTATAAGTCTAATTTAAAGTGATTTTGGTTTTTATTAGGATGCGGTCGTTTGGGATTGAAAAGATTTTTGGGTTTGATCAGATTTTAGGAATAAGAGTTCGATTTTCGATGCCATTATATTGCTCTCCATACATCTCTATTCTTACATACCTCTTTTGCATCCGTTACATTCATGCAACGTTTCATGCACGTTCTTGTATTTCTACGACTTCAAATATCCCTTCTCTTCAGGGTCTCATTCACACATTTCAACCATTCTTTCTTCGGTCTACCTCTGGGTACGCTACCACTCACTGTACCTACATAAACTTGATTCATTCAACGTTCTTCATTCATTCTCTCAACATGACCAAACCAACTCAGCAAATTTCTTTTACTCTTGTCAAACAATGTTTCTTCTACACCACATTCTTTGAGAGCCCACTCATTACTGACTTTGCCCATTAGCGTTTTACCGCACATATTCCGCAGGATCTGCATGCCAACCGCGTTCCCTTTACTCATATATTTTTCTTTCAAAGAAGGTAACTTTTTTTTATTCACGTTAATCTTAAGGCTCATACTCTTCATGCTGGATTATAACCTTTTTCTATTTTGAAAAATGAAATAATCTGGATAGATTTGTTCTAAATCAACTTACAAAAAATTTATGTGTCTAATGTGAATAAACGGTCATATTCTTGTTTGACCTAATCGATCGAGATAGTCCGATAATAGCGATTGCATTCCAGAAATTTAGTATTTGGAGTGAAATGATCAGATCTGTTTCACGTAATCGCTCATGGTCTCGTCAAAGGACTGCCTCTGCTGGAATACTAATCAAGTTCATATCGTGCAAATTTACTTCGACAATGTTGAGAATGTTGGATGATGAGCGGTATCTGTATGCATCTACCCTGTGGATGTTTTCATCATAATTACAGAGATAAATGGTAATTGTTGAGGATTATTTTGGCAGAAATTCTCTTGAATTTTTAGAGTTATACCCAGGGTTTGTTTTTGTTGCCTTGAAAAGGGTGTTGGATGAGCACCGTAACGTTGATAGATTTTGCAAATGTTTATTCATTTATTTGAAAAGAATGATAATTATCAATGGAAAGATGAAAGAAAAAAAGGGAGGGGATTTGAAGGTTGCTTTCTCTTTCTTCTTCTTTCCTTTATTTTTTATTTTTGTTTTTTTCTTCAATTTCAATAGAGACATTTGAGGGTGTTTGGTCCAAATTTGATAGTTGGATTCTTGGTTTTTTTTTCAATTTCCAGAAATTTTGTAGTTAGAAAAATGTATCCAACAACTTGAAATATTGCATGATATAACGGAATTTAAAATAAGTTCGATTTCACCTTTTTTCAACGCTAAGTTCAGTTGAGTCGCCGGATAGTATAACCACACATAAATATTTTCGCCTGAAAGTGGGGGGACACCTGAACGCTACTCAAACCCAAGCGACCAAGGGCCACCCCACTCTCAGGCGAAATATTTTATGTGTGGTTGTACTATCCGGAGGCTCAATTAATAACTTTTCCAATTATGAAATAATTTACTTTACAAGGCTTACTTCTAAAATATTTTACTTAAAAAATGTTTCATTTTAGGTCTTCATTTTTAAGCGTACGTTTTCGTTAAAAAGAGTTGTGAACTGTAGTTTTGAAGACTTGAACAATTGAAAATTAAAAGCATTTGAATTTGAATATTTTTTATAAAAAACGTTTTAAGTTGATCAAATGTAAATATTTAATTAATGATTTTTGAAACTGAACTGTAGTTCAAGTATTAAAAATTGAACAATAATTGATTTTACAAGACGATTCTGAATCTGTTAAAAATTAAACAATTTACAGATTCTAATCTTGAAAATTGAACTTTTTTAATTCGAAAGCCTTGGTAGTTAAACAAACTATTTTCATTTTTAAAATAATTTCAGATTAAAGATTCATAATTAAACGCTTTTATATATTAAATTTCGAATCCTATTTAACATTGTTTTATAATTTAAAAAAAGGGAAGAAGTTTTGTTATTTAAGTTTTTTCTTAATTCGGAAAGGAACTCCTTTGTTTGTCACATTTTTATTGAGTTGAAGGGAGGAAATTTTGTTTTTCAATTTCTTTTTAAACTGGAAGAGAGACATTTCATTATTTTAAGGATTTTTGTGGAGCTGGAAGGAACGAAATTTTTGTCATTTCTTTTTCTCAGAATTGGAAGAGAGAAGTTTTTTCTTTTTAACATTTTTATTGAGTTAGAAAAGAGGAAATTTTGGTTTTCAATATTTTATGAATTGGAAGAAGGTTAATTTTCTATTTTTAACATTTTTATCGAGTTAGAAGGGTGGAAATTTAGTTTTTCAATTAATTTATTTAAATTTTAAGTTTTTTATAGAATTGAAAGGGACGAAATTTTGGTTTTTAAGATTTTCTAAACTGGAAGAGCCACTTCTTTTAATTTTAACGTTTTTATTGTCTTAGAAGGGAAGAAAGTTTGGTTATTAATTGTTGTTCTGAATTGGAAGAGGCCATTTTCTTCTTTTTAATATTTCTCTTTAGTGGGCGGGCGCCAATTCGGTATTTTTAACATTCAGATGAAAGGGGAAAACTTTTTATTTTCAAGTTTGTACTGAATTAGAAGAGGGAAATATTTTATTTTTAACATTTTTATCAATGTGAGTTGAAAGGAAGGATTAGTTTTAATTTATAAAAGTTTAAAATCAAAACTTTTGCCGATTTATGGCATTCAATTTCAAATTGTTCAGTTGGAATGTGTTAAAGGCTCTCATTTTATACATGTAAATTATTGAGCGTTTGAATTGAAAATTTCTGAATAACTCATTTTTTAGGCTTTGATTTTAAAAGTTAAAAATTCAAAAGAGTTTCACTTTGAGTACTTTAATTTGTACTCCAGTTTTAAATTATTCAAATGAAAAAAATTTCACTTTTAAGAGCTCGAATTTTTCAATTTCAATGTCAGTGAGGCATTTTTGTGAATCGGGAAAAAACCAGGAAATGACCGGGAATTTTTCCCTCAATTAGAACGGCCACCATACCACAGAATTTTCAAAACGTGGAAAGGTGCAAAATTTTTAAAAAGTGTCTGCAATTTTTTTATTAGCATTTATTTTAAAGATATAAAAAATTCTAAAACTTAATACTGAAATTGTTTAAGTTTTAAGTTATTGTTTAGATTTAATTTTTTTATAGATTGTATGTTTCCAATTCAAAATTGTTCGATATTAAATCTTTTAATTTTAGACGCTTCAAATTTACAATCTTCAGTTCAACTGCTTTAAATTTTAGTTGAATTTGAATACTTACAAATTTTGGAAAACCGAGAAAAAATCGGGTTTTTTATAATATTGATAATAATATAATAGTAATATTTATTTTTACTTTATTGTATTTATTATTATTTTTTAATATTTGAATATATTAAGGTAAAAGAGTGTTTGAAAGTATCATTAACAAATAAAGAAGATAAGTGTTTTTGCAAATACCATATTTGCTGAATGAATTTACACTAATTGGTCAACTTAATGATTTGTTAGGAGAAATTGATAAATTATTCAAAGTTAGGTTTCAACAGAGTTTAAAATAATCTTCAATTCATTGCATTCGAATTTTCGCGCTATTTCGAAGCCAGTGACACTGCCCGTATTAATAGTACTACATTAATCAAAATATACATTTTTTCAGAAATTTCGTTTATTTTATCAATCAAATATAAATCTTGATATTAAATTAGAAAAAGTTGATTGTCCTCATTTCTTAATATCCAAATAGAAAGTCTCAATAATGCATGCAATTTAAAGTGTCGCAATTCGAAAATATACTTTTGAACTTTGATTAAACAGTTCTGTTATCGCGCCTGAAACAGTGCAACCAGTTTAATTATTTCTTGATATTGTTACACGGAGCTCCGTCTTTTCGGTCCAAAAGGAAAAAATTAATCAGTTCTCGTCAAAATTCGATCAAATTCTTACTTTAAAATTGATAGCAGTAAATTTTATGTAATATTTGTGTGAAATCCGACAGTGGTTGTGCTGTAATCACGATTCGGTTTTGTCAGTTTTCCGGTTTCATTGCGGTTATTGAATGACAGTTGGAGGTGGAATTCTTGCAAACATAAAAGGTACGTTTTTCTTACGAATTTTGCGTGTTGTGGTTTGAGAATCGGTTAGATTTCGCGCCTAAGAGAAAAATTCGTGGATAAAAATGGCTTTTAACCCACTTTGAAGATTGCTATTTATAACTGAAACAATGTACAATGACGTGAATGTATGTATTGGCAGGTATAAACAAGTTTCAGCCGTTCCATGAAATAGTCGCGTTGCGCTCCAGGTTTTCGGTTATTAAAGTTGTTTTTGCTGTGATTTTCATGATTTGTGAAATAAAAATTAAACAGGTTTTGTGTTTGAGAGTCAAATTCCTGGATGAAAAGACTTTTTTAAAGACATTTTAACTACCTTGTGCTTATTGAGATTGGCACTTTTGGAATTTTTGCCCGTGTTTGTTGAATATATTTCTGCAATCTCTTTTTGGTGGAAACCAATTGCAAATGCTGGCTTTTCGTAGATAGATTGTACTCAGTTTCGAAAACTGGCAAGTGGATGCAAAGAGAATTTTTTATTTCTTTTATGACGAGTTTTGCAAATTTGAAAACATAGGTTAGAATCCCGCTTGTCAGGTAAATAATGTGTTAAATTCGTTTATTTAACTTAATTGTTCACATGATGTTTTTCAACACTGTCGTTCCAAATAAAGGCAGAATTTAGTGATTCAAAATATTTTTGTGGATTTTGCCAGCATTTTTATTTTTTCAATTACAAAACAGGAGAAAATTTCCAAAATATATTCTAAAATATTATTTTATTATTCAAGCTAATATTACTTCATTACTTATTTCTAATCCTATTTCTATTATAACCATTTTTTCAGGTATCCAACATTATAAAAGCATTTAATAAAACTAACAAAATCTAAAAATAACGTAAAAATTCACTAGAAAATCTTTGAGCTCATTGAGTTATAAAAAATGAACTCATTTTAATAAGTTAATTTTAAGTTATTTTTATTATTCGGGCCCAATAAAAAAATTTATACTTTACGTTTATTTTTGGTAATTCTAGTTTTCAGCACGTAAAATTTTAAATCAATTCTTTTCTCAAATATTAAAATTTAAGTTAATCAAATATTATCTGATTGAATAAAAAAATAAATAAAATTTTGCAAAATTACTGTTATAAGATGTCTTTTTAAAAAATATGTAACTTTAATGAGGTAATAGAATATTTTGCTTCATATTAACGAGGTATTCTATTTTTCGGCTTGTGTTCAGAATGCAGAGAGATTTTCAGAGATACTGATTTATTGTCCGAGGATTTGAGCCGACTTCGCCGAACTGGTAAAAGATAATAGGAAGAAAAGTTGCGATCTTTTTTTATTTTTTGTTGGGACAGGCTATGAAAATTTAAGGACTATCGACTTTTTTATTTTCAGGGTACTTTTAAATTGTGCAACTTCTTAATCCCTTGATTTTTAATTATTATTCATTTAGTAGAGTCTTGAAGGCTTTTTTCCGGTATTGTTAAATATTGGTAGACATAAACTTAAAATCGCTCAATTTTGCAGGCATCAATTATTATCATCATTTTGCTTAAACGAAATTGCTAACAAATTATTCTATAATTAACTTTTTGAATTATTTTATGTCTAACTTTATATTTTTCTCAATTCCATTTTGCAACAATTGAAGTGAACTCTAAATTAATTTTACCTGAAATCATTGCAATGTAAGTTAAAGTTAACTACAATAATAAACTTTTTCAAAACTACTGTTACGAGATACCTTCTCAACGTTTTAAAGCAGGTATAAATTTACCAAGATGATACAATACACTCAACTCCCGATTAAAGGCACCTCGGCTCATGTCCTTAGAATGTCTGCGAGCTCGCACTCGTGGGCGAGGGGTCAAAGACGGCGAGAGAGAGGATTCCCGCCTCCTCGCATATACGGGTTCGAGGGGCCGAGAGAGAGGCGCCGAGCTCAGCGGAGTTACGCAGTTCCCCCTGACTGTTTACATCGTAGAAATGCTTGGAAGAGCTTCACGGTCAAAGTAGGCAACTTCCGATACTGGACTTAAACGGGGAGTTGAGTGTATTTGGTTTTAGATTAACAACTTATTCTTTTCTTAGTTTGCATTTTGATTTCTCGAGGATTTTCAGAAATGCTGACGACTTCGACGAAAGATTCTGTCAGGGCCAAAGGAAAAATAAGTTTTTGTTGTATTTTTTATCGATTGGAATTTCTAAATCGATTTTTTTTGTGAAAACTCATTCAACTGTGGAATTTTCAACTAATGATTTTATACTCATTTATACTGGATTCTGCCACCATTCTGAGTGAAAAAAAAACAGTCAATTTTTTTTCTGTCGCATTTATTTTCAAAAATGCAAATTCATTTCAGAAGATAATTATTTACATTGTCTGAATTAATGATCGTATTATTTTTTACTTTTTGTAACCCGAGTTTTCAACAACCCAATAATTTTCCTGAATTTATTTCCAACGAATTGAAAACATTGATCAGGAACTTTGCTTACAATTACTTGCTTACCTTTTTATTATTGATTTGACTTACATTTACAGGGTTGCTATAGGTCAAGGAATTTTGGAAAGTCAGGGAAAGTCAGGGAAAAGCTGAAACAATCAGCGAATTTTTTTTAATTCAACAAGTTTTTATATACTTAATTTATAAATGACTCTATCACTGTTGCCACTGAAACTGTTCAACAAAAATTTAGAAATAAATATTTGTTTTGCATTAACATTACTGATCTCTTAAGTGTAAGGTCGTTTATATACTTGAAACAAAAATTTATAACAATCAGGGAAAATAAGAAATTTGTCATGGAAAAGTCAGGGAAAGTCAGGGAAGTTCGAAATTGGATTTTGTAGAAACCCGGAATTTATTATTTTCATAAAAATTCATAATATTATGTAGAATATTTTGAATTAATTATTATTTTATTTTAAATTGCATTATTTGACCTAACTATACAATTATTTCATTCTGTAATTTTTGCACGTAATGTTTATGTATGTATGTATGTATGTATGCATGCATATGTGTATACTTAGGAGCAAATTAGGTCAATTTTATATAATTATTATGCCTACAAAGCGAATTACATTGCTGAAAAATTATGAAAGAATAACAGAGAATTAAGTCTTACAAGGAGGTCAGTGAAATATTACGCCCTTGTTAAAGTTACATATACTTACTATAGAAAAACCTTACGAAGA
>JAUMHM010000078.1:35348886-35360691 GCA_032362435.1 Melikaiella ostensackeni | reverse complement strand
AATGTCAGAAATTATGGAAGGCTTTCCATAATTTCGGAAATCTTACATCCCCAGGAAAAATATATGGTTTTATCCGAGTGGAAAAAAGTCCCATTAGGATCCCATCGGGATCCCGCATAGTCTCGCTAAAGCATGAGGTATGAGACAAATCAGTACTTAAGTACCAACTTTTCTTAAAAATTTTAAAAAGTCCAAATAGGGACAAAAGTACTAGAACAGTCCCACATCATTTTCTTTTCGAGCAGGTGTTTTTTAGGACTGAAGTTCCGGAAAAGTTCCACTTAATTTTTTTCAAAAATTTTACAAGTCCTAAAAAATTTATGGGACAAATCTACTAGAAAAGATCCTTTTTATTTTTTTCGAAACTTGCACAAGTGCTGATGAGACTTACTCATGTCCCAAAAAAATACTGCTCAAATAGAACAGAAGTACAAAAAAATTTCTAAATATATCCCGTTTTACCAGAACATTTTTAGAACTAAAGTACCGGAAAAGTTAAATTAAAATTTTTTTAAAGGATTTGCTTCGGACAAAAGTACTGAAAAACTTCCACATATTTTTTTTTAAAGCTGGACTTTTTTATAACTTAAGTACCAAAATTGTCCCACTCAATTTTTTTTTGAGCAGGACTTCTTTAGGACAAAAGTACCAGAAATGTTCAATCTACATTTTTTTAAGGAGGATTTGTTTAGGACAAAAGTACCGGAATAGTCCCACATATTTTTTTAAGCAGGACTTTCTTAGAACCAAAGTACGAAAAATATCCCACTTAATTTTTTCTGAGCAGGACTTTTTGAAGAAAAAATAACCGGACAAGTTCAACTTACATTTTTTTTACGGGGATTTATTCAGGATAAAAGTGCCGGAAAAGTCCCACATAATTTTTTTTAAGCAGGACCTTCTTAGAACTGAAGTACCGGAAAAGTCTCACTTAATTTTTCCTTTGAGCAAGACTTTTTTAGGACTAAAGTACCGGAAAAGTCCAACCTAATTTTTTGGTTTGTCTTGAGGATGATTTGTTAAGGACAAAAATACCGGAGAAGTCTCACATAATTTTTCTTTAAGCAGGAATTTTTCAGGACTGAAGCCCCCATAAGGTCTCACTCATTTTTTTTTTGAAAATTCTTCAAGTTGTAAATAATTTATGGGATAAAAGTACTAGAAAAGTACCATTTAATTTTATTTTCGAAATTTGTACAAGTGCTGATGGGACTCGTCCCAAAAAAGTACTGGTGTAATAGGAGTAAATTATGTGAAACTTTTTCGGTACTTTTGTCCTAAACAAATCCTCCTCAAAAATATTCAAGTTGAACCTTTCCAGTACTTTAGTTCTAAAAATGTTCTGATCAAGGAAAGATTAGGTGGGACATTTCCCGTTCTTTCGTCCTAAAAATATCCCCCTCAAATAAAATTTAAATTGAACTTTTCTGGTACTTTCGTCCTAAAAAAGTCCTGCACAAAAAAATTAAGTGGAAATTTTCCGATATTTTTGCCCCAAAAAAGTCCTGCTCAAAAAAAAATTAAATGGAACTTTTCTGGTACTTTAGTTCTAAAAAATTCTGCTTGTCAAAAAAGTTGTGTGGGAATTTTCCGGTACTTTTTTCCTTAACATATCCTCCTAAAAGAAAATATTAAGTAGAACGTTTACGGTACTTTAGTCCAGAAAATGTCCTGCTCAAAAAAAAAAAATTATGTGGAACTTTTCCGGGACTATGGTCATAAAAAAGTCCTGCTTGAAAAAAAATGATGTTGGACTTATCTGGTACTTTTGTCCCTATCTGAACTTTTAAAAACTTTGAAGAAAAGTTAGTACTTAAGGACTGATTTATCTCATACCTAGTTTACAAGTTTATTTGGCTTTTCGCTTTTATGAATGAAAGTAAGAAATGTAGTTTTTGAAAATGTAATCTCTTCTGAGCCCATCTTGCGTTCTTCTACAGAATTACCACAGGTATGTGTAACCACCAGGCGTTCTAAAAATTCATATTACGATCCTTGAACCGAAACCGTAACCACAAACTACAGCAAGTGATATTTTTGCGTTATAGGAATGAGAACCAGGACTAAAATATTTCGCATGCCTTTATAACGCAGAGTTTAAAATATAAAAATTTAATAGATAAAGTATGCTGCTGTGCAAAACAAGAAAACCGGTAACTACATTTTTTATGAAATTTGAGATTCTGATATATTTACTTTCGCACGAACTCACTCTTTCATACATTATTATATGATTTATAGTAAAATAATGGTAATTAAGGCTTCAATAAACAATTTGATTTCTCCTGCATTTGCAAAATTTCTAGTCACGCAGAATAAAAGACCTGTAACTAACAATACAGAAAAACAAAAACTTGTAATTACATAAGCTCGTGCAGTGCATCATCATTTGTTTGAAGATACACTCTTTTTTTCTTGGTTTACAAAAAATACGTTTACGCCAATATCTCAGCTTGACCCTGAATGTAGTTGCAGGGTTTCTTGTTTTGTACGGCAGTATACCAAAGTACTCTAAAAGTTTTACTTAAGGAAATTGGATGAAGGGGACTTGAATAATTTTTTGGTTGACCCAGTTATGAATACGGCCCTGCCCCCATATTCATTTTCGGAAGTGGATTGTAGGATAAATAGACAAAACTCACCAAGTATTCGGGGTTTGATGAAATCCTGGAATCCATATAACGAAAAATACATCGCATCTTTTATGAGAAAATGAATATTTTGATGAAAAATATTCATTTTTTGAAACGTTCAAATTAACACCCAGCAGACAAATTCCGAGAAAGAGATGGCGAATGTCAAACACGCTTGACTTCAGTCATATTTTACAGGCACAACACCGACACTTAATGAAAAAAAAAACGTTCTGTATAGCATGCTTCCACAAACTAAACTTTACAATTATGAAGCGAATTTCGCGATTCAATGCGAAACGAAAGTGAAAAATACTTCCAACTTTTTCGAGAACTACGTGACGAAAGATGGCAGATAAAGAAGCAGGACAATCCGATCTAACAGCGCGTTTAAAAGGCGATAGCGGCCACTTTTTGTACTAAAACGATAAAATTGCAGGCTACCCAGAGAATCACGGTCGGTAATTCATCTTTTGCCAAAAAACTAATTTTCGGAATCTATAAATAGAAACTTACAATTTTCGTTATAAATATGCATCCTGATATTATTTTCTGCAGACAAACAAAGATACAATACTATTTATGAAGTTATTTACTGAGTTTACAAGTCATTCATGAATGCATAAATTTACTAAGCTTAGACAATCATTTATTGCTAACTTCACAAGTCTCTGTTCTTTATGAATAAATAAATAATTGAATTTATCAACTGTGCGAAATTATTTCTTTCCAAACTCACAAGCCTCTTTTCTTCAAAAATAAATAAACTTACCAACTTTGCGATATTATTTATTCTTGAATTTACAAAACTCTTTCTTGTAAATGAAGCAAAAGATTATCGAAGTTTTCAAATTAGTTACATAGATTCACAAGCCTATTTCCTCTATAAATTCATTAATTCACCAACCTTTTGAAATTATTTATTTATCAACTTACAAGTCTCCGTCCTTCATAAATAAATAATATACTCAAATTACCAGCTTTGTGAAATTATTTATTTCCAAATTTGCAAGCCTATTTCCTTTATAAATAAACTTACCAGCTTTGTGAAATCATTTATTTATAAGTATACAAGTCTTTGTTCATTATGAATACACAAATAAATAAAGCCACCAACTTTGCGAAATTATATATTTCCAAATTCATAAGTCCATTTTTTATGAATAAATAAATTTCCCAAGTTGTCAAATTATTTATTGCTAACTTCACATTTCACTTTCCTTCACGAATGAATAAATTTACCAACCTTGTGAAATTATTTATTTATAAATTCACAAGTCTCTGTCCCTTATGAATAAATAAATAAATAAATTTACCGACTTCGCGAAATTATTAATTTTCAAGTTCACAAGTCTCTTTCTTGTAAATAAATAAAAAAATTCTCCAAGTTTTCAAATGATTTATGTATTGATTCTCAAGCCTATTTCCTTTATGAATAAATAATTTTACCAACTTTGCGAAATTATTTCATTTTAAATTGACAAGTCTCTCTCCTTGGTAAGAAAATAAATTTTTCAACTTGTAAAATTATTTGTTTATAAATTCAGAAGTTGCTTTCCTTCATAGAAGAGGTGAATTTATTATCATGTAAAATTATTAATTTCCAAATTCACAAGTTCATTCTTTATAAATAAATAAATTTCCTGACTTGTATCCTTATTTATTTCTAACTGCAGTTGTGTTTTTCCTTTACAAATAAATAACTTTACAAAGTTGTGCAATTATTTATTGTGAAATTTGCAACTTTCTATTCTACATGAATAAATGTATTATATTGTAATATTATTTATCACAAATATAGTCTGTATTGCATACTTGCAAATAAATAATTGTACTGAAATATTAAATTATTTATTT
The DNA here is from genome assembly GCA_032362435.1 of Melikaiella ostensackeni. Lineage (NCBI taxonomy): Eukaryota > Metazoa > Arthropoda > Insecta > Hymenoptera > Cynipidae > Melikaiella > Melikaiella ostensackeni. The sequence continues at coordinate 35,356,201 of JAUMHM010000078.1, read as the reverse complement.
ATTCATTCACAGGTTCATAAATAATGTGGCCCTGAAAGTCAGACTTGTGAATTTGAAAATAAATAATTCAGCAAAGTTGGTAAGTTTATTTATTTATAAAGAAAAGTGATTTGTGAAGTTAGCAATAAATAAGTGTATAAGCTTAATAAATTTATGCATTTATAAATGACTTGTGAACTTAGTAAATAACTTCATAAATAGCATTTTATCTTGATATTTCTGCAAAAAGTAATTTCAGGATGCATGTTCATGACGAAAGTTTGTAGTTTTTATTTTTATATTCCGATAGTTCTAAAGAAAAAGATAAATTACCGACCGCGATTCTCTGGGTATTCTGCGATTTTATCATTTTAGTACAAGAGTGACCGTTATTGCCTTGTGAACACGCTGCTAGATCGGCTTGTCCTGCTTCTTCATCTGTCATCTTCCGTCGCGTAGTTCTCTAAAAAGTTGGAAGTATTTTTTACTTTCGTTTCGCAATGAATCGCAAATTTCGCTTCATAATTGTCTATTTATCCTACAATCTACTTCCGAAAATAAATATGGGGGCAGGGCCGTATTCATAATTGGGGGCAACCAAAAAAAATTCAAAGTCCCCTCTATCCAACGTCCTTAAATTTTAAAAATAAGAATAAGTGAAAAATGATTGCTGAAATATAATTAAGTCAATAAGTTAATAAAAGAAAAATTATTAGAATTAAAATTAATCTTTTCTCATATTATACTTCTAGTAGCACCAGCGGGCATGTATAACACCTTTGATTTTATTTTACACTACAGGCGGAAATGAGCTATACGCTTATTTTTTCAGCTACTGCTAAAGTGTCTTAATTTTTGTAATATTAACGTGACATTTTTTTCCTTATAATTGCACAAAAGGTAATGAAATTCTGCATCAAATGAGCCCAAATTGAAGGAAAAACGTTAGTTTTATAAAAAGATATTGCAAATAAACGTAAAATTTCTGTGTTTCCGTAAAAATGGAATAACTCTGGAAATAAGTAACATTATTGAAAGTTCTTGGGCTCATTTCAAATATAAGTCTTCATATTATTTTGTTGAGGTATTAAGATATTTATAGAATTTTTTCCCTAGATTGTACTGTAGGGTCAAAATTTGTGCAAAAAAGTCGCAAAATTTCAAATAATGATTGTACTCACTACATGATTGAAAAAAATTAAAACAATAATATTTTGATAAACATTACTAAAATTTATTCAAATATTTATTTATTGAAGTATTTACACATTTTTTAAATTTCGCAACATTTTTGCATCAAGTTTGGCCCTAGGTTAGAATCTAGGAAAAAAATTCTAAAAATATCCTGATAATTTAGAAAAATATGATTTTTGAGGAAAATATAAAATAGAAGAAAAAATATTTATTCTTATCCGATCCGGCTGTAAACTTGACAAACAATGGGCACTGGATTACGACTTCTTCATCTTTTGAAATAAGTAGTAAATCTCTAGGCGGAACTTTTTTATTCTCTTTTTACAGTTCCACCTTCATCGTGGTAAACTTACGGTGCATTCCATAAAATTCTAATGTCTTGTTACTTTTTAATGTAATTTACCGAAAACTTGATAAACCGAGCTGAGGGACCAACAATTTTGTATCAACTTTCAATGTTGAATTTAATTTCAATTGAATTTTATAAAGTAAGTTCCTAAATATATAAGAGCCAATGATCTTGTCGAAACAAAATTCCTACAGAAAGTCGACAGCCAGAACAATTTGCGATAGTTAAACTCCACTTGTTAGCGCAATCCGAGATTAAAAGTTAAGCTCGCCTTGAATTTAAATGTAGTAAATTAGCTGGCAAAGTCCGAGACCTAAACGCGGATTTTTCACTGGATTTAAGTCAATCATGCTCAAAAAGACAGCTTTAGTTCTTCTAAATTGAAAACTCTGATCACCCAAGACTTCGGTTACTTGCAGATAAAAGGGTTGGAATTATATTTCAAAACGTTGATGTCAAATGAATATTTTTTATCATTAAACAATTAATGATTCTCCAAGATTTTAATATTTTTTAAGTCTTGTAGCCTTGAGGAGAAGGAAATTCTGGTAACCTTTGCGACAAACTTTCACCTTTCATAAAACCATTCTCCTATTTTTATTGTAAAAGTTAGAGAATATGCGAAACTTTCAACAGTTTCAAGCGACCATTGCCTATAATAGAGATTTCCCTCGTGCCGTTAGAAAATTGATGTCACTCGCCTTTGGAGAAACGACGGGTGACAACAAGTTCTCTTCTTTATTTTTTTGCCGTCCAACCGCTACTCTAAAAGAAAATGTCAAGAGATTGGCCAATTTTGTTAGAAGAATAAGAGAAGTGTGTCTAAGGAATTGCGGTAAATGTATATTATTGAGGAATCTTGTTTTTCTCCTCCCTGTTTGTATGAAACATTCTAAATTTTCTCTCAAACTATTTTTCATATTTATTTCGTTTGCGACGATGATAATAAGGCTCTCAAACTTTTCATCATTATAATAGTTTCATAATAAAAATATGTATTTCAATATTGGTACCTGAGTATTGAAACGAATCATATATCTGGCCGATTCCATTTCAATTCATGCAAAATTTCAAGAAAAGTCTAGGTCATGGTGTCAGTATGATTTGGTATTTGGATACATATATCATTCTATAGTGGAAATAAAGGAACTAGTATTTCACAGTATGACCAAAATAGTATATTGTGCAACTAGGGAGGAAAGTAAGCGTCGGAAAGTAACGAGTCGGAATCGCACTTTCCTCCAGTTGCACACTAAATTTTTTATAACAGATGTGCATGGAAATTGTGATATTACAGCGATGAATTACGGAGTTAGGTTTTGAGAGTATCTGACGGCGTGAAGAAATTAATAACTCCCGCTACGCCATCAATTAAATCTCCCTAGGGAGTTATAAGACAAACTTGTGGTAGTGCGCGTGCACCACTTACTACCCAACACTAGGTAGGAATAATGAATTTTCGCCTGGCTTTACATGCGCGGAATATCACGATTCCCATGCATCTGTTACACATTTTTTTCGATTTGTTACAATCATTCAAAGATTACCTGCGAATTCTGAAAAATTGACAGAAATTTTGTCGAAAATGCAGTATTTTGCGAGCGAGCGTATGCATTCGGGAGTTTCTTTTTTTATTCGACGTGAAAATTCTTGTTCTCTGAAATAATCCCAAAAAAATTTTTAATTTCGACAAATGACAAAATGGCAATTGTTTTTCCAAAATTCTTGAAAGTGGATTTCCTCAAAAATCTTGCATTGTTCACGAGAAAAAAATAAAAAACTATATTCAAAAATAAAAATTTTACCGGCCTCGTAAATGATTTAGCCTACATAAAACTGATAGGATGCCCTTTTTATATTAGCAGAAACTTTTTGAAAATATTGGACAAATAAAACAGGTGGTGTTTTCCTAAAAATCTTTTTATCATGTTTGCAAAATTCGATGAAAAAAAATAAGGAAAATTTTTCAGAAAGCTCAACTTTTTTATTTTCTTCAATATTTGTTTACAGCTTCTGCTTTTATATGGAAGGAATTCTATCAGTTTCATGCTAGCTATACCATTTTTGGAGCTGAGAAAGTTTTTTTTCAATATAATTTTTATTTTTTCTCGTAAACAATGCAATATGTCACAAAAGAGCAATAGGTATTTTTTGTAAAACTTTTCTGGATGTGGAAACTTGTATGTGAACATTTTTTTGTACCTTTCGTAAATTTCCTGGAAATATTTAATAATTTTTCTATTAGCAATTCTAAATTTAGTATTTCATAATTTTCTTTTTGGACAAGCCAATATCTTTGACAGCCGCTGTGAAGCTTTTGACATGTTTTCTTAGATATATATGTTTTTCTTCCGTCAGGCATACCGATAGGCATACCTGGGCCAATAAATGAAATAAAATAAATAACTTTATGAATGTTGCTAATTTTCTGCTTTAAATTTGCTTACTGTCTACTATTATGGAATTTCCCGTAATACTAGCCCTAGCGCTACACTTGGTTAGACAAATCGTGAAACAATTTAAAAATAGGATATCTTTCTCAAATTTCCCCAAAATGAATCGCCTACCAATTGAATAATAGTATATTGTGCAACTAGGTAGGAATCAGGCATTTTCATCACGCTTGATATGCGCGGAATATCACGATTTTCACGCAGCTGTTACAAAAAAGCTTTTGCTATTATATGGAATAATATAAATTCTAGTGTAACAACTAAAACACTGTATAGCAATATCATTAAACAAAATATGCATGAAAATAATAAAAATAAATTTATAAGTTGAATAAGAATGATATCTGTACCTATACCTTAAACTAATAAATGTATAAATGATATTACCAAAACTTTGGAGGATACGATTACTGTCATATCAATTATAGCTTCATATATTATTATGTTTAGCTAGCTTTAATCTACCTAATAACGACATTTGTCGTTTCAGCAATTTTAACTAGGGATGTAAAGTTTCATGAAACTTTGGTCCGATGAAAAGTTTTATGAAACATTGGAGGTCTCGTGAAACATTTCAATGTTTCAAATATGGCAGCGGGAAAATTCAAACCGATATGCGCAACCGCGAAAAAATTTCCTCCTTTTCCTCAGTTAGGTTTTATTTATAATACTACCTTTGCTGAAAAAGTTGACTCTCATGCATTGCATACTCAGTATTATGGGCGTCAATAAATAAAACCGAAAATGAAAAAATTCATTAATGATAGAAATTTCAGCTGAAAAAATGTAGCCTGCCTACTTTTTGGTTTTATTTGACAATTACAACATCATCTTTTTACTGGGTATGTACCGCAGATTGTCAACTTTTTCAGTAAGTGTAGTGTTAGTGAAATAGTCTAATATTTCATGAAACATTGAAACTTTAGTCATGAAACGTTTCAATGTTTCACGTTGAAAGTTCCAAAATTTCAATGGAACGTTTTATGGCTTATAGTCTTACTTTTAACACTTCATTTCATGGAAATACGTCAAATACTTCCTGTCAACCCAGATCTTGGAATTACATAACCTTATTTTTTCTGACGAGGCAGGGGTGCCAACATTTGAAACCATTCTAGAATTGCATGGCCTGGTCATTGGCACTAGGGTGCCAACGACTAGGGACCATACTTTTTGTATTGAATTCCATTGCCATCCTTCCAAAAATTATTAAATACATCATTACCGAGGTTTGATTCTTATTTTTATGGAATTTTTAATATTTTTTAAAAATATCTGCGAAAAATGAAACAGACTTACTTGTCTAAAACGTTGCTATGACAAAATTAAAAAATGTCGTCAGCTAAAGATTTTCTTTAGAAACCCCAAAAAATTCTTGGCACCCTAAGAATAAAAGTGTATCTAATATTTTACAACTAAATTTGACATTATTTTGCACGAGTTGTATATATCGCTATACGTAAAATGATAGTGGAATTAAACTGACATCAGTAAAATACGATAAATGCTTGCATTTTATTAAAATTTAACGAAAATTAGAGTGGGTGTCAACAACCGGCACAGTGTCAATCACTAGTGCTCTTACCCTTTTTCTAAAAAAAAGGATAAAAATGTTCAAATTTGGTGTTTTTAAGAAAATCCACTTTCAAGAATTTTAGAGGAAGCCGCTATTTTGTCATTTTTCAATATTTTTAAATTTTGTTGGGATCAATTGAGAGAGCAAGAATTTTCACATCGAATAAAGAAAGAAAATATCAAATGCATACGCTCTTTTGCAAAACACTGCATTTTGGATAAAATGTGAATTTTTTAGAATTCGAAGTTAATCTTCGAATGATTGTAATCAATCAAAACAAATTTTTGAACAAACTGTGAAATGCATGCTCTTTTTTTATATTATAGAATGATATATACAAATACCAAATCATTCTAACGCCCTAAGCTGGACCTCTCTGCATGATTTGCACTTCTTTGAAATGGAATTGATCTATCTTGTAAATCCAACCTTTTCCAGCAAACTAGATCGTAAAAAGCTCGCTTTTCTCACGAATGTAACAAGTCTTAATAATCAGTGCTTTCTTCTCGTGAAAATCGAATATAAATCATGCGATGGCAGGTAAAGCATGGAGAATAAAAGAAAAAGTGGCGTGAGAACTAATCGAGTGTAAGTTAACGAGCAGCAACAGTTGCTGGCAAGCTTGCGTAATATAACATCGCGTTGGTACCCTTAAGAGCTTTCCACTCCGGTTTTCAGGGATAGTCTTGAATCTTCAAGTTACCTGAGTGCTGTCTTCGCTCATCAGTTGCAGCGCCAGCGCACATCCCCGGGAGAACTGTAGTAACCTGGCAGCCAGGGTTGGATTCTTATTCGCCTCGGAATCTACATTCGATTTTCTTAAGGCTGTCCACTGTCTCAAGGCTTCTTTGTCTTGTTCCACTCGACGTTTCAATTCAAGCAAAAGATTTTTCAGAGATTCCTCCGTTGATTTTTCTAGGGTATTTAGTAGGCTCTGATTATCAATCAAACGCTGCTGAACCTCACTGTATTTTAGGGATAATTGTCTCTGATGTGAAGCTGCCTGCACTCCACTGTCTGCTGAAAATAAAACAAAATTTGTTTTTGCAAGGCACACATTCAAAATGCGAGTTTTTACTCTCGTTTGGCGTGAAAAAATGCCCAATTTGTGCTCGATGACGTCAATTTGTTTTTAGAGGATAAAAGTACTTTTACCTCGGTGATGCAGAAGTAAAAGTGATTTTAGTGTGTAAAAAACGGTGCCTTCGGGGGCGCCATCTGGCACAGTTGCAGAGAAGCCTATAATCAGTTTCAAAGTGACAGACAGTAACATGCTTTGGCGTGCAATGTTTATATAATGTTATTTCGTCAATCGGTCATAAATCAACTCATTTTTGGCACGCTTCGCGGACTTTTAAAAGCTCTCATCTTTAATGCGGTTGTTGCAAAAAGTATCGTGTGCATTATGAGACAATAGCGATGGTTTGAAATTGGCGTGATTGCTGCTCTCGCTTCGCTTAGGCGGCAAACTTTACACTCTTCTCAAATCAGCTGCTTTTGCCCCTCAGCGGACAATACTGCCGTCCTGATTAAAAAACTGTACAACTGCATTTTTATCAAAAATGAGTTTTTTATATGGTTGGATTCGTAATGAGAAGACGAATTGAACTATGTTAATCATTATTGAAAATTTTAATTAAGCCTTGAGATAATTAGGTCTCAATTAGCATATCTACAGCGATTTTCGAGAATTCCTGATGAAGAAACAATACATCTGCAAAAATTGTAGCATATCTACACGAATTCCAGGATTTGGAATAGTGC
>JAUMHM010000078.1:35335294-35347383 GCA_032362435.1 Melikaiella ostensackeni | reverse complement strand
ATCCATTCTCCGTCTTTTTTATACTACGGGGATCCAACACGTTTCGAGGTCATTTAGACCTCATCAGGGAAATTTTACAGGAAACTAAGGTAATATATTTTGGTCTGATTTTTATTTTTTAAATTATTATAATTCTTGGGTAGCATCTTATTTTTGCAAAAAATACTATCATTCAAAAACTTTTTTAGAAAATTTTGTACTTTTTTCTTAGTTGAATAATTAAATGAAAAACATTTTATTTTTTACATAAATCTAATAAAACTATCAAAGGTTTTATTACACCTGGAAAGATGTTTAACCGCACGCAAGTGACAACTATACTTAACAGAAGGTATATTCTGTTTTCAAGTTTTGTTATTTTTTAACTTTTTAAGTATACTGCACGATCAGAAATCGTAAAAAGCTCACATATGAGCCAAAGTACTCCAAGATCGCCGGCCATTTTGGTTTTACTTGATACATGACCTCGAATCGAATCATTATGAGCCAAAAAATTGATCATTCATTCTGGCCGATCAAAACGCTCTTGATTATGGTCTCATTTTTGTTGCATATCTAAATGATATTAATTTCCGTATCATTTTGAACATTTTTTTTACTGTGCATTATGACACAGACTGCTATTTTCAGACAGTAATTGCTTCTTTAATTTCAGATAAATTTCAGCATTTTTCTTGTGATTAATTGCATCTTCATTAATTACATCTTCATTCACCCCTCTTTTTGTCTTATTTTAAAAATAAGTATTGTACACGTCAGTTCTAGATAATTCAAAAGTGAAGCCAACATGACGGTTAAAATAATTACAATAAACAGCATTACTTAATGTGAATTTAGCCCCTTTTTTTCTGAATAATATTCTTCGAACAATTTGTGAAGTTCCATAAGATTTATTGAAGGATTTTCAAAATGTTTAAGACTACTGGAATTTCGTTTGTAATGTGAACTGCAATGTGAAATCAATTCACAATGCTTTTTAATCATTCTTTTGAAATCTTCCGTTAATTTAACACGACTTTCGCATCGTCCACCTGCCCAATTTTTTAAAGACTGCTTATTGAAAATCTTTTTTGAACACTTTAACTCTTCTTTTGCCCAAGCACAAAAAAATTTTTTGCAAACTGAAACACCTTCTTCGTCAGTAGGAAATAAATGAATCCAATGAATTAACCGTCCTACTTTTTCACCCGCATTCGTTCCGATAGGATCCTTGCATTTCAATATTCTTCTGAGAAGCAAATTTTGTTTATCATACTTCCCGAGATTCCAAAAGTTTTTATGTACTTTTTCTTGTTGAAGACTTGAAAATTTCCGGTAAAATTTTTTTCCACAGCAGGATTCAATAGGTTTGAAAGATCTCTCTGGGATTATGATATCTTTAAGATTGTCTTTCTTAGTTTTGGACTTTGTAATTTATTCTTTTCTCTAAAATAATAATTAATGGTTTCCAATCGTACCTGATTTCTGGAACATTTTTTGCTATTCTTAATCCATAACTCTTCATGCCTATTCCTTTTTCTACCTCGATTCATATTGAGATTCTTCCTTAAATTAATAGGGTATAAACTAAAGTAAACCCATTTTGAAAATAATACTTTTGCAGATATTTAAAAAAATAATCCATTCCCTGGTTCGTTGCTTTATTTATAATATATTTTAGAAGAAAACTACAAGTGGTTGCTATTATTTGCTTCGGTATCCGACTTGACCTTCATGTCGACCGCTGCAACACGTTCGTAGCCGAGGAGGCATGTGAATAGGGCAGCGTCAAGATTGAATTTTTCTTTCTTCAACAGTTTCAGAAAACTTCAATACGTGATTTAGTATTAATAGAATAAAAAAATTCAGAACATTGGCTAAGTTAGCGCGATTTCAAGTGAAAAAATATTGAAATTTTTTGTTTTTGAAAAATCTATTTCTTACCAATTACTTCAAAAACTACAAAACCTACAAACTTTTTCAAAAGGAAAAAAAGACGCGCCTTAAATTTTTCAACAAGCATCAGTCCTCAAAATTAAAATTGAATGATTTTTAAAATTGACTTTCAGGACAATACTTCTCAGGCTGAATCCACGCGTATCCGCTTTTGATCGCAAGTGTTCGATTCTACAGAAAAATCACTTAGAGTCCATGAGTTAGACAATTTTTTTCTCAAATCTATTTGTTATATAGTATAATTAAATTCGTAAGCGGGAGTCTTATGATTTAATTGTTTAATTATACTACATAACCAACAGGGTTGAGAAAAAAATAGTCTAACACATGGACTCTTATGTAATTTTTTTCGTGAAATCACATTAAGACAATTTTTCGTTACTAATACCAATCCAATAATAAATTATACTGATTTTAGGAGAAAATAATTTTTTGTACACAACAAACTGATGTACTGAAGAATATTTTTCAACAAATTGTTTATAACAATTATTTTGTACATTTAATAATCTAATAAGACCATTTGATTCTACGGGAAAAATTACATAGTAGTAGTTTGAAACAAATTGTTTAAACTAAAACTGTTTGGACAATTAAAAGTTTAAATTAAAAAAAAAAATCGTCCCTTAATGAAATTCAAATTATGACAATTTTTCGTTACCAATACCATTCTAATAATAAATTACAATGACCTTAATCCAGAATAATTTTTTTTCTACAACAAACTGATATACTAAAGAATTTGTTGAAGTAAATTGTTTATAACAATTAACTTGTGCATTGAAATAATTATTTATGTTCCTTAAGTATATTTGCATTAAATCTAATAAATAGCGAGTTTATTAAAAAAAATTTTCTAGATAAAAAATTATATTCTTAATATTGCTAATTTAGTCACTATATTTGTTTATATATTGCTGCACAGAAAATTAAATAAAAAAATCGAAGAGTTCAAGGATCTTTGAAATTTAAAACTGAGCATTTCTAAAAAAAACTTCAAAATCCGTCAAGAAATAGAGCCGGTAGAAGATTATGAACATTAAATATCGGGTTTTGACCATTGCATTGTGGGCCGCACAGTGGGACAAAAAAAAACATCCGTGGACAAATTGATTTTCAGAAGAGAATTAGTCTCCGAATTAGACGTTTTTTTGAAAAATGAAACCCAATAAAATTCCGCATCGAACGGGTTTTTGAAATTAAGAATAATTTTCTCATTTAATAAAAAAAATTTTTTAAATTTGACTTTTGAAGTGTACCGGTTTCTAAAAAATACTTCGATTCATTCAAAAATACCTAGAAAATTCGAAGCAACTATCCAAAAAACGACCAATAGCAACGCAAATGTTGAAAAATTTATTTAATTTGTTATAAACAAAAAAGTGAATAAAAATGGTTTTGTGGGGATTGGCAGCGATTCGTCACTTGATTCGCACTAAATTTGAACAATTTATGGACAAAAAGAGTTTCTTAGTTGAATTAATGAATGTTTATAAATAATTTCTCATTTCATGAGCAGGTTTTATAAACAATTATCCATATCTGGTATTTATGATGGAATAACTTAAGTTTTTTGACGAAATCGATCATATGTAACCTGGAAATGAAACCTTAGTAACATATTTGATCATCCAATAAGAGTGAATAACTGTTTAAACAATAATAACTAACAAATGCACTATTTGGCTATTTTTGAACGTACAAACTTAGTTCTTTGGACGCAATCAACTGTAAATAACTAACTACTAAATTTTTAAGGATATTTTGACGCAATAAATAATTTTTATTGCAAACAACAACAAAAATTTTAAAAAAAAGTACAGGTTTCGGAAGCTTCTGGTTACTATTAATTAAATATGAAAAATTCTAAATCCAAGAATTGTGTGTTTTTTAACATTCATTAATAAATTGTGATGCACAGACAGTTTCATGGAAATGCCCATTTACAATAAAATTGCACTTTTCTCACGGACTTAACAGCCAGTTATTCAGCAATGACTTTTTGCTACCAATTGCTTACATTTGATAATTGTTTAAACAAACTTAATGAACAAATTCATTATTTGGCTATTTTCCAGCATTTAAACTTTTTTTCTTAGCGTAATCAACTGTTAATAACAAATTAAAAAAATTTTTTTTAGGCACTTCGATAACCATCTAATATTTTCGATAGCTATTCGCTATTTTTATTGTTATTAACAATGTTATAAACAAATTTTTCTCGGCTAATGTATTCGTAAACTAAAAATTGCGTTTTCTTTGTAGAATATACTTAGGATAACTCAGCCTGCCGTGCCGATATTCATTTTGTTTCAGGAAGTATAAGAATATCACATGCAGTATCGACGATATCAGTATAACAGAAAGTGTTTTATTGTAATTGATTTGATTTTCATAATAATATCTCCACATGTGAAATGCTTCTTAAAATCTTATATAATATACCGTGTAGGCTACGATAATCAGATTATTATTAACAATGAAAATAGTGGATTATTATCAAAGTATCTCAAAAAAGTTAAAATATTTGTTATTGATAGTTGATTACGCTAAGCGTTATTTATAGTTGATTGCGTCGAAAGAAGCAAGTTTGTGCGTCCAAAAATAGTCAAATAGTGCATTTGTTAATTAAGATTGCTTAACCAACTATCCACTTTCATTGGATGACCAAATATGATACTATGTTTTCATTTCTAGGTAATATATGATCGATTTCGTAGAAAAAACGTAATTTATTCCATCAAAAATACCTGATATGGATAATTGTTTGTAGAACTTGCTTATATAAGAAATTATTTATGAACATTCATTAATTCAACTAAAAAACTCTTTATGCCCATGAATTTTCAAATTTTGTGCGAATCAAGTGACGAATCGTTGCTAATCCCCACGATACCAATTTCATTCACTTATTTGCTTATAACAAATTCAAAACATTTTTAAACATTTGCCTTGCTAATGGAAGTCTTTTTTGGATATTTCCTTCACGTTTTCTAGGTATTTTTAAACGAATCCAAGTATTTTTTAAAAATCGGTAAACTTCAAAAGTCCAATTTTATTTTTCATCTTTGTTATTAAATAATTTTTTTTTCGAAAATCCGCCATGACAGTTTGATGCGTAAGCTTATTAGGTTTTATTTTAAAACAAAAGTTCAATTCGGATAATAATTGTCATTTGAAAATCAATTTGTCTACGGACGTTTTTTTTGCCCCACTGTGGGTTGAGATCAGTGCACCGTAACGCTGCGCAGTGTTGCATATGCGATTTTCATTAATTTTTTTCATATTGTTGCACAACTTCGAAAAATTCAACAAAAATATAAGTTATAAATGATGTTCTAAGAAATATTTCTATAAAGTATGGATGTGGCCAATCTATAACTTAACCTTAAAACAAATTTTCGAAAAATTCAGAAAATTTTTTTACTTGTTAATGTTGTCAATTTTTTTTTATAGTCTCATTAGTATCTACAATATATATTTTGTTCAATGAAATCAGTTGAGCCGCTTTCGAGAAAAAAACACTTTTCTGATTTTTTTCCCCCCTCCATAACTCCCACAAAAATTCATATCTAGGGTTATCATTGGGGAAAATTGCACGTCACATGGATACGAACGTAGACAGAAAATTGAACTTAATTCGTGTGAGGGCAAATTTTGTATGCTTACCCGGCTAGGGTCCTTTGTGGCGAACTTGACGCGTACTGAGGTTTCGAAATAATAATTTGCAAAAAAATTTAGATACTTAGTTTATTGAAACTAACATTGAAAAGTAATTATTTGAGATCATTAGAAGAGGAATGTGGCCGATTTCAGAAGTCGTAATTTAATAGATTCTGATGATTTAAAACTAGTAGTAGTTGTTATTTCGCATAGATAATTTTCTGAGCTTTGAAAGTATTAACTGCTTTTCGAATCACTAACATTTCACAACTTTTTATAAATGTCTACTTTTTTACTTTTTTTAATACTCATTGCATAATTGGCTTTATTTAACGCTCATTTAACGTTTTATTATGTTTTTTAAATATAAATTTCAATATAAATATGAAGACATGAGAATGACAACCGGATAAAGACCATTTGAAGTTGTACCCAAACAAGCAATAAAAGAATGCTTTTATGGGTCCAACTACAAATGGTCTTTATCCAGTTATCATTCTCATGTTTCAATATAAAGTACATCTAGATATTTTCTGAAATCTTATACATATCTGCGGCTGACCGGCATAACGGCACAACTACAAAAAGCAAGTTTCTGAGAAAATCCACTTTTAGTGTTTGAACTTATATGTAAAATCGGAGAATATGAGATGACATCTATATTTAATATTATAAATAGGGGTAATAACAATCTACTTTTTCATCATAATAAGAATTGAAATACCTGTTGTCTTTCCGTAAAATAAAATAAAACTTTGACTTGTGCTGTTGTGAAGGGAACTTGACATGTGTCGTTATGCCAGGAATCAATATTTTTTTGGGTGATTTCCAGCAAAAATATATGAAGTTTAGATTAACTATCGAAGAAAAAAATTAAAGAAAGAAACCTCAACTCGAGGTAATTTCATGACATTTCCTGATTTAAATCTATTTCGTTAACTTTCCGTTAGAGCGCTCAAGTCGTTAAATCAGCTGTAGTTAGCGGCTCAATTCATGTTATATTTTTTTCCGGCATTAAAATAAAATAATTTAAAACGATTGATCCGACGAAAAAAAAACGTTGCAACAGTTCAATCGGCGGATAAAAATCGAGAATAAAAGTTAAAATCAACTCTCTGAAAATGTTCGCAACGAAGGATTGATCATCGTTTGCAAAGGTTAGTGTACGAATTCATCATCGAAATTTCAAAAAATATGATTTAAATACCAATTTTTCTTCAGAAAAACAAAAATGGATCTTATAGCCAATAATTATGTCTCTGGCTCTTCAAACCCGTCATATGTGGAAGGTACGTGATGGTGTTATGGATAAAAGAAAGAATTTCTTTTATTGATCTTTGCATAATCTTAGCAAAGAGCGCATGAGAGAAGTTTGAAAGACTTTCGTGAATTTTCTCTTTGAAAAATTCAGCAATTATGAATTTTTTCAGAACCAACATGTGTTGAAACCAGCAACAATGGAGAAAATTCCATTTTAGACTCAAATAAGTCATATTTTGATGCCCATTCTTCAACAGGTAATTTTTTGCAACTATTAAGAAAGTAGTTTTGCAGAAAAGATTCTAAATATATCTTGTATAAATTGATTACAATAGAGGTTAAATGCAAAGCCGATGACTTGTGTCGTTATGTCAGGCATAATTTTTCAGAGAGCTGACATGTGTCGTTATGTCAAACACAATTTTCCAGAGAGCTGACTTGTGTCATTAGGCACATCGTTTTTCTGGGCGAGGGTTACAGTTTTCGGGATTTTTAGTCTGACCAAATGAAAAAGGCCTAGTCGAACATCACTATTTTGATAAAATCTTAATTTCGCGAAAAATTGACTTGTGTCGTTATGCCAGGGAGCCACAGATATATAAACTTTATATGATATATGGTAAATATGGGTCTTAGGCACTTTTCCCTAAAAATTATTTGAAAGTGCAATGGCAAAGTTAGGGGTGGGGGGAGGGGGTTCTGAGCCCAAGACCGATTGGATCATTACTATCAGTAGCATATTGTGGATGTTAGTACAATCATCCTATACATCCTGGACTGTCAAAAATTAGTAGCTTTGGTGATATGTATAAAAATACATATACATTTTCCAAATGCATTTATCTCCTACACTACTAAAGATATTTTGATGCTTTTTTTTAAATCAAAGGTCTCTTCAAGCACTATCAAATTATTTATCAAAAAGCTAAAAATTAAGGAAGAACGATTAATGATTTGAAGAAATCAACGATTTTATGGTCTGAATCTTCACGGAACAAAACGATTTCTCCATTTTCGCATTCTGTAGAATAATTTACATGGGTAACTATCAATGAAACTTTTTTTATCAGGGTGGAAAGTAGTGATAATTTGGATTTTTTTATTTTTAAAGTTCCTCTGATATTGAATAGCAAGAAAAAAGTTTTATTATAAGAAAGACGATCCTTTTTGTTTTAGGACCAAAAGTAGGCTTGAATTCAACTTTGAGGCAAAAAGAGGCATACATCTGTCTTCAAGCCAAAAAATGGGCTTGAATCTAACTTTAATCAAATAGAAGAGTTGAATTTAAACAACAGGCTTATTTCAAGTTGTGCTTCAATTAAGATGTAGTAAAAGTGAGACTTTTCTCTGTGCGATACTGTCAAGTAAGGTTCATTTCATTCCTAGGAACTAGAAAAACACGAAATATTAGTTTGAAATAAATATTTATGAGCGTTTACTTGAAAGGATAGCACAAAAAAGTCTTACATTTGTTAAAGCTGAATTTAAGTACACTTTAAGTTAAGCCTATTTTTCGGCTTAAAATTAGATTTAAGCTTATTTTTGGTCCTAAAACAATATCCCTTGGACTTTCAAGAGGATTTTCCTATCTTCAAATAAAACCTTTTCTACCTATTCAGTATCAGAGGAACTTTGTCGAGCGAAAAATCCAAATTTTCCCTTCTTTTCACCCTGATAAAAAAAGTTTCATTGCAAGTTTTTTCATGCATTTCCGTGTAAAAATATTTCGTCTCGGATTTGTTTTCAAGACGTTGAACTCTAGCTGCGTCTCATAAGCCAGACTCCATAGACATAAAATTCTGTCTTACGTTTATAGTTACAGCCCTCAGTGACAAGACCAACGGAACTTGCCTGAAGATATGAAGACTTCTGTTATGTCTTAGTTAAAGGCCAATAAAGAAGGGACCAGATAATCTGGGCTTGAACTTGAAAATGAATTTTTGGTTCAATTTTCAAAATAGCTATTCGAAAGTGAAAAAATTAAAATATGTGGGTATTGACGACTATAGCAATTACTATTACAAGTATAATAGTAAGAACACATGAAATGAAATGGATTTATTTAATATGCATATTGTATGATGAATTTACAAAGTTGGTTAAACATAAATAAGAATTAGCTTTTAAGACGGTAAGGATGACACTTTTCGCCAGGGCAGGTGGTCATTTGAAACTTTTTTTCTGGTTGAAGACATAAATAAAGTCTGGCTCCGTCCCATGAACCAGACTTTAAGAACGTCTTCTACAAGTCCTGAAAGTGTCTTGATTGCCTTTCATCAAGACGAAATCCAAAACGAAATATTTTTACACGGGATTTTTCCCTAGAATGCGAAAATGAAGGAATTGTTGTGTTTCATGAAGATATAGACCATAAATTCGTTAATTTTCTAAAGCATTATTCTTTCTTCTCAATTCGTTAACTTTCTGATGAAGTTTGGCCTAAATCACATACATACTCATAATGTACTTAAAGAGGCCATCCATTTAAGAAGAGAAAATCAAAATATCTTTAGTAGTTTAAGAAAAAAGTGCATATGAAAAAAAATATTTTTTTACATACCACCAAAACTACTCATTTTTAAGATCAAGGTTGTGTACGATTATTGTACTATCCTTTCACAACATGCTGCTGATAGTAAGGATGCAATCGATCTTGGGCCCAGAACCTCCCTCTAACTTGGCCATTGCCCTTTGCGGTTCATATGCTTCCTTACCTTTGTGAGTGCCTGTGTGTTTCCCAGAGCTTTCGAGCTTGTGAAGTGCCAGCTTGTAGGCTTCGGCGCGAGCTTCTAGCTCTTCTTTGAGGGCCACTGGTAGTGGGACGAGATTTTGCGAGGTGGAGCTTTCAGTGCCGCAAGTCTGATTTGACGGGACTAAACCATGTTTACCGAGACCCTCGACAGCTCTTTCCAAAGCTCTTCTTCTTGAGACGAGAGCGCTTTTTGAACTGGGTGATATCTGGTAGAGAGCTCCTAGAAGTTTGCTCCAAATTCTGAGGTGAAAGTGATCCTGGGTAGAAGAGATCAGGTTCACGACCTTCCATAGTACCTGTTCTACCCTCAAAATTTTAGCATCCTCGACATGGAGATCGATAAGTCTGCAATATAGAGCCTCTAGGAGAGCCAGACTGTGTGGGAGAGTTTCTATCAGAAGGTCTATGGGAATATCTGGCAAAGCAGCCCTTAAAGTGTAATGTGGCAGTCTCATGAGGAATCCTGCTGCTTCTCTGTACTGTCTGCCTTCATATAACCTTAGTAATCTGAAACGAGAAGATGTGCTTGATACTTGGTGTAAATGTCTTTGTCTTGATTCCTCTTGGAAATGTAATTGAATCGCTAAGTGCAGAAAGGGAACTACTGACATTTTTGGCCAAAATGAATTAATAATTTATTCATATAGATTCGAATACGCTCTATTCAATGGGTGCACTAAGAAAATGATGCGAAAATTATTTGTTTAAATATTTATGAATTTGAAAGTTTTAAAATTTGTATTAAGTGCCAAAAGGAAACATCTTCAGCAGTGGACCCCTTTCTGCACTTAATCGAATATTTTTCAAATAAATATATGTAAAATCTGTTTTTCTTCGTAAAACATTATCTGCGGAGTAACCAAAAAGATCAAGTGCACTGAATTTAGTTCAATAAACCTTTTATTTTATTAGCGCTATATTCAAGTCCTATTCAGTTCCGTCATATCAACGTACAGGTTTTATAATATTTCCTAATCTTATTATTCAGAGCAATATGCATTGAAAATTATGTCGAGCGATTCAGAAGACAGTTACTGTAGAATCAGAGGGTTCGTCATCAGAATCGGTGTCTGAACCGGAAACTGCAAAAAGAAAAAAATGAGTTCGTAATGAAATACATTACAGAAGGAATGTTATTGGAAATTCAAAGGTGGCAGGAGAAAAATACGTGAATTGGAAAGGAAATATAGTTGAAAAACTATAAACTGGTGATTCTTGCAAGTAAATTTCAACAATAGTATAAATTTTAATTCGTTCAGGATAATTACTATTTTTTAATGTTTTGAGTGTTCTACATATTTTTAATGAATAAGAAAATATTCAAATAGAAATTCATAAAAATATTTCTAAAAATTTAGATGCAAAAAACAGTGCTTTCAGCATTTTGGTGAAATTGATCAAGCTACTGTATTATCCATTTTTAACAGTCTTTATGATAAAAATGAGCTAGATGTCTTTCTACGAGGTTTCATGTTATTCAATGATCCGAAACGTATTAAAAAAGAAGGATTTAAAAGACCGAAGTCAAGTACTTATACCCACTTTGTGATGAATTGTGGGAAAAAATTCAAGTTTGTCACTCTGCTTTTTTGAGTTTGCACGGTGCAAGAAAAAAGATAGTTTATCGAATATGCAATCTTTTATCACGAGGCGAAGTACCTTGTGATAAAAGAGGTAAATCTAAAAGTTGCAATGCAATAAGTCCACTAACGTATGAATTACATAATAAAGGAGCATATAGAACAATTTCCAGTGGAAATATCGCATCACAGCGGTAAAGAGCTTATGTACTTAGATGCATGATTAAATACTACTATAATATACAAACTATTCAGAAAGAAACTTCCGAATATTAAAATAAATTACTGGTTTTATTAGCAGTACTTCAAGAAAAATTTTAATCTTCGCTTCGGTAAACTCCAAGTTGACACTCGTTCAATTTGTGAAGAAAAGGGTGCATTATTATGTAGTATTAATATTAGTTTTTAAGCACTAATATCAAATGAAAGGAATACAATAAAGCATATTTTATTCTTTATCTGAATTCCACGTATCAAGAGCTTCAATTTGAACAATTCCCGAGGAAAATCGGGATAAAAGAAAAGCTTCCAGCAAAGAGGTCCAAAAAGCCAAATTTCCAAATTTCTTAATTTGTCTTAATTCTTAACCACTAATATTGAATAAAAGAAATATAACATAGCATATTTTATTCTTTATGGCAATTATATATACCAAAAGCTTCAATTTGAACCATCCCCGAAAAGAATCGTATGAAAGAAAAGCTTGCAGTATAGGAGTAAAAAAACTCAATTTCCAAATTTCTTCATTCGTCTTAGCTTTTAACCACTAATATCAAATGAAAGGAATATAACATATCATATTTTATTCTTTATCTGAATTCTACGTATCAAGAGCTTCAATTTGAACAATTCCCGAGGAAAATCGGGATAAAAGAAAAGCTTCCAGCAAAGAGGTCCAA
>JAUMHM010000078.1:35323957-35335194 GCA_032362435.1 Melikaiella ostensackeni | reverse complement strand
TTTGTGCTTTCAAAAAGTCAAATAAAATTGCCGTTAAACATTTCTTTATAAGACCAATCGTAAATCATTAAGATAATATTTTAATCGTCTTTTTAACTATTTATTTGTATATATTATACGGTGAGCGCGGAAAATCGAGCGCGAATATTATGATTAGAATGTATTCCTTAAGACCGATAGAGCCTTAAGTCAATACATTTTCCTTTTCATTTGAAATCAAAAACAAATTTAGTAATTTGTACATGAAGAACATATAAAACCGAGCGCGAAGCGCAACGACCGAATCGCGCGCCCTTCTAGGTTTCAAAAATGTTGACCTCTCTACAAGAATTAGTTAAAGTCAGTGAAAAAAAATCGCAAAAGAACGAAACAAACTTAAATGTAAGGGTCATTTTATTGGGCACAAATTCTTCATTCATGGTTCGTCACAGGTTAATTATAAAAAAAGATACGGTTGGATGAAGGTACAAAAACACGGTCAGCAACGCAAATTTCTTGACAGTGAACTTTGACTTGCTCTATTTTGTTGAAAAATGAATAAAAACGAGTAAAAAAATCAGGCTACTACCTTGATATTTTCTTTAAAGGTAGGTATCGTACAAATTTTAAAAGTTTAATAATTTTAGCTGACAGAGTTAATTATAGAGGAGGATGCGATCTCAGCTCCAAATTGTGATAGAAAGCTTTGCTAAAGCTTGAGATAATTAAAAAAATTCAGATAATTCAATAATATAAGAAATAAAGTTTTGAAACAATTACACAGCTGCCTATTAGCTATTATTTTTTCTGTTTTCTTTGTCGCTTGAGAGCAGCAAGTGTAACTGATCCGTCAATATAATCCCAACCATAATTGTCCGGTCCACCTCGGTCCAGGGTCCTCATTCAGTACCTCTTCCAGATGCCTCAAAATTATGGGTGCAATGTTAAAACTACCAAAGGCGTAGGAAATATTTCTGCTGGTTATTAAGAAAATGGCAGCTTCTGGAATTATTTTTTTTTTTTGCAGTTTGTTCTTATAAACATTTACCTCAATTTTCTTACTTAGTTTTGTATCAAATGCATAATTTTTTTTCTAAAAATTACAAATATGTATTTAAACTAACAGCTTATAATGATAGGGTGGGCCGAAAGAACCAAATAGATAAATCGATGAGGACAACAAAATATTTACAAATCGGTTAATATTTGAACCTCGCGCATCGGGGTTAAACTTTCAATTTTCGACCAATTTTCTATGGGTCACAAAATTATGACAAATCTTTCGTAAGTATATACTTTTTCTTAGTAAAAAAATAATAGAAAATTATAAATTTAAAGACAAATTTTGTGTTGAGCTACATTTTTTGAAAATGTGTAAAAAACATTATTTTTGGGGCAATAAAATAATTAGCATGACCCACATTGATTCAGAACTGAAAGAAACTGTTAAAATTTTTTTTTTCTTCGCCTCATACCTCCCATAAAAATTTCTTTCCAAATTTAATCTACTGGAAAATTTAATTTCACATCAATGTCAACGAAGTATAAAAAGCTCAACGAGATCCTAGCCGGGGCAGCACATACATGCTTATCCTGCTATGCCCTTTGTATAATTTAAAAATCAGAGCCTTAACTGTAGGTATATTGTAAATTAAATTCCGTTCAAACAATTAATTATGTCAAATTGCAAGAGTTCTGAAATTGAAATAAAAAATATTCGATTTCGAGAAAGAATGAAGTTAAAATTAAACTGTGGATCAAAAAATTTGAAATTTTTCGAATTTTCAAGAAGTTAAATTTACACAAAAAAAAACTAGAATCAGAGTTTAATTACTTTCATCTTATGCGATTATTCTTCTTCAATGACATTTTTTTCTCTTCCTATAAAAGTTTCTTCTTTTTCTATGGAATGGAACTGTCAACCCTCGGCGGAAAAATTGATCATAGTGGAAAAAAATATGTGTAATTTTTATTTGTTTTATAAATTACTTAGATAATACAAATGAAAATTATACTTAATTTTTTCCACCATACATAACTTTTCCGCCTGGGAACGTGAAATTCATTTTCCCAAGTGAATATCCGTTTCCTCCGCCTTTGCTTTTTTTCATTTCCCCCAAGTTACAGGCATCGGGTAGAACGTGCCGAATCGAGTGCCGAACAATAACCCTGGGCCCGACACTGATCACTCTTTTTATGTCCGGAGAAAAAAAATCCTAGAAAAAATAATTGCTAATAGCCAATTATGT
Organism: Melikaiella ostensackeni; assembly: GCA_032362435.1. Taxonomy (NCBI): domain Eukaryota; kingdom Metazoa; phylum Arthropoda; class Insecta; order Hymenoptera; family Cynipidae; genus Melikaiella; species Melikaiella ostensackeni. The sequence continues at coordinate 35,332,966 of JAUMHM010000078.1, read as the reverse complement.
AATTGTTTTAAAATTTATTAAAATTATGAAATTTTAATGATTCCTACCTTTAAAGAAAATATCAAGGTAGTTGTCTGATTTTTTTTACTCGTTTTTACTCATTTTTCAACAAAATAGAGCAAGTCAAATTTCACTGTCGTGAAAGTTGCGTTGTTGACCGTGTTTTTGTACCTCCATCCAACCGTAACTTTTTTGATAATTAACCTATGACGAACCATGAATGGAGAATTTGAGCCCAATAAAATGACCTCACAATGAAGTTTGTTTCGTTCTTCAGAGATTTTTTTTTCACTGACTTAATCAAACTTTTGTAGAGAGGTCAACATTTTTGAAACCTATAGTAGGCGGGCTCAAACTTGCGAGCGAAGCGAGCTGCGCGCGAAGCGCACGATGAGAATACGCCCGCGAAAAGCGGGCAGATTTTTAAAAATAAACTTGTACATTCAAAATTAGTACATGTAGATTAGTGATATATTTTTTCAATAACCTTGTAGAATATTTCCGGTTTTTAAATGAAGATTTGCTAAAAATTCCTATTGTGATTTTTTAAGATCAAAACTAGAAATTTAAATATTTTTGAGTTTTGCTGAACTAAGTCATCGTGTCAATCGCTTAAGCTTATTGATGAAAATTATACTTAAGGGTCCAGTGAAAATGAATATAATAATATTATAATTGAATCGCTAAGTGCAGAAAGGGAACTACGGACATTTTTGGCCAAAATTAATGAATAATGTATTCATATAGATTCGAATACGCTTTATTTAATGGGTGCACTAAGAAAATGGTGCGAAAATTATGTGTTTAAATCTTCAGCAGTAGACCCCTTTCTGCACTTAATCGAATATTTTTTGAATAAATATATGTAAAATCTGTTTTTCTTTGTAAAATATTATCTTCGGAGTAACCAAAAGGATCAAGTGCACTGAAATTAGTTCAAGACACCTTTTGTTCTATTAGCGCTACATTCATGTCCTATTCAGTTCCGCCATATCAATGTACAGGTTTTATAATATTTTCTTATTATTCAAAGTAATATGCATTACAAATTATGTCGAGCTATTCAAAAAATAGTATTGTAGAATCAGAGGGTTCATCATCAGAATCGGTGTCTGAACCGGAACCTCCTCAAAAAGAAAAAAAATAGTTCGTAATGAAATACATTACAGAAGCAATGTAATAAGAAATGCAAAGGTTGCAGGAGAAAAATACGTGAATTGGAAAGGAAATATAGTTAAAAAACGAAAAATTGGTGATCCTTGCAAGTAAATGTCAACAATAGTATAAATTATAATTTGTTTAGGATAATAATTATTTTTTATTGTTTCAAGTGTTCTATATTTTTTAATGAATAAGGAAATATGAAAATAGAAATTCATAAAAATATTTCTGAAAATTTAGATGCAAAGAACCGTGCTTTAAGCAATTTGGTGAAATTGATCAAGCTACTAGTATTATCCACCTTTAACAGTCTTCATAATGAAAATGAGCAAGATGTCTTTCTAGAAGGTCTCATTTCATTCAATGATCCGAAACGTATTTAAAAAGCAGGAAACAAAAGACCGAAGTCAAGTACTTATACCTATTTTGTGATGAATCGTGGGAAAAGGATTCAAGTTTGACACTCTGCTTTTTCGTGTTTGCACGGTGTAACAAAAAAGAGAGTTTATCGAATATGCAATCTGTTATCCCGAGGCGAAGTACCTTGTGATAAAAGAGGTAAATCTAAAAGTGGTAATGCAATAAGTCTAGAAACGTGTGAATTAATAAAGGAGCATATATAACAATTTCCAGTGAAAATCTCACATTACAGCGGTAAAGAGTTTATGTATTCAGATGCAAGATTAAATACCACTATAATGTGCAAACTCTTAAAAAAAAACATCTGAATATCAAGATAAGTTACTGATTTTATTGACAGTACTTCAAAAAAAATTTTGATCTTCGCTTTGGTAAACACCAAATTGACACTTGCTCAATTTGTGAAGAAAAGGGTGCATTATGACGTAGTAATAATATTAGTGATGCAGAAAAACATGAGCGTGTGTATGTTCCACAAGATTTTATTCTGATCGCTGAAAGAGCTGCAGAGAAATTCGAAGTTACAGAGGTTGAAGGTTCAGATATAGTAGATTATAAAAATTGGTGGAAAAATTTGTACAAAAAAAATTCTATTAGCAAAAAAACGGCTGGAAAAGGATTTCAAGAAAGTCAGAAGCAAGATTGTTCAATTTCTAAACTTTTTCAATTTGAATATGATGGCAACATTACGCGCTCTTCTATGGATGGCACAGGGAAACACACCTTTATCTTGAAAAAGAAAAATATTTCAGTTTCCAATACTACACGAGAAGCTTATACAGATAAAATATCTGTTAACGAAAGAAAATCAAAGATGTGAATAAAGTTAGACAATATATTTTCGATGAATATGATTACTCTTATGAAGAACTGCTTGAATGGCCTACGACAGAAGCAGTAGAGAATGTTTCTCATAAATAGTTTAATATTTTAAGCCAATATTATTCAATACCACAATATTTTGTCGACTAAGTTCGATTAAATTCTGTTCATTATGATAACTAAAATTACTAAAATGTTCAGGAATAACAAAAATGCCATTTTTTAAATGTCATAAACGAATTTTGTATTTATATAACGTGTTTTTTCAAAAATTTTATTGCTATTAAGTGCAAAAAGGGGTTTCCTTCATGTACCTTATTTGAGTATTTCTAAGAAACCAGTGTAAAAATGTCGTCCTGGACAACTTGAAATTGTAGTCTGTTGTCTCCTCTACGAGCTAAGAGCATAGAATTTGCATATATTATTATCTATAATCAACTACACTGTTTTAAATGATTATCTCAAAATCAGTATTTTGAAGTAGTTCCCTTTCTGCACTTAGCGATTCAATTGGAGCAGACTTTAGTGGAATCTTAGTAGGTGGCTGACTACTCAGAAAATGGCGAGGAAATAAAAAAAGTCATCCACACTATTTATTTTCTACAATGTTGAGGTTTGTGTTCTTGAAGTTAAATTTGTTTTTAATTTGTAACGTTTTCTCACGTGTATTGTAATTTTACAATACTTCATAGTTTCATGCTTTCAAACTTTACGATATCGCGATTGTAATCATAATTAATTGAATTGTAATTGAATTAAAAAGTTTTATGTACACTCCTAAAAATTTCTGTTTTAACTTTACAATAAATGCATTGGGAGTAAATTTTGGAATTGTAATGTAACTTTACAAGAAAGCTGGGTTATTGAAAAATTATTAGAAATAATACCTTTTAGTGATTCTCTAGTTCAGGAATGTTTTTTTATTTACAAAAATACGTAAAAAAATTTCGAAATTCCCTGTAATCCAAAATTTCAAACAGAAGTATAGGATGGTGACAATTTATAAGGGGAAAGAAATGAAAAATACAAGGAAAGAAATAGAGAATTATATAAATGAAGAAGAGGAAGAGATTCTGATAATAGGGGGACATTGGATTGCAAGAATAAGAAAAAAAGGGAGTATATACATGGACGGGGAATATAATATTTAAGAAATATATATATAAGATGGATATATAAGATGTATATATATATATATATATATAAGAAATTCAAGAGATCAGCTGCTTAACAAAGAGGGAAAAGAACTATTGGAGATGGTTGGAGAAAGGTGTTGGTATGTACTTAATGGTAACAAAATAGGAGATGAAAAAGGGGAATTCACGTGTGTGCGAACTAATTCGGCAATAGTAATTGATTATGTAATTACAAACATTGAAGGGTGGGAAAAGATAAGGAAAATGAGTGTAGAGACGAAAGTGGAGTAAGATCATCAACCATTGGGGAAATGGCTAAGAAGTAAAATTAGAAAGGAGAGGAGGAAATCAGAGGTGGAAATAATAGAGAGAGAAGGTGGACAGAGGAAGCAAAGAAATAATATGAAGAAAAGACAGATAAACTCAAATTCGAGAAAGTAGAGTTGAATGAGGTTTAGGATGAACTAAAAGGAAAAGTAAAGGATGCAAGAAGAATAAAGAAGATGAAGGTTAGGAGGGAAAGCAATAAAAATTAAACAAAAATTGGGTGGGATGGTGAATGCAAGAAAAGAAAAAAGGAAGTTACAGAAGCATATAAAGACTGTTAGAAAGGCAAAAAATGACAGGTTGAAATATGTGGGGACCAAGAAAGAATATAGGGAATTATGCAAGGGAAAAAAAGAAAGGAAACAAAAAAGAAATAAAAGAGCAAATTAATAGTATTAAAATGGAGAGGGAAGCGAGGAAATTCACCAATAAAATGTGGAAGAAAAAAGAAGGTATATAGGTGACAATATGGAAATGCAAGAGTGAAGGGAATATTTCAACGCATTGTTTCAAGGTTCAGATGAAAGGAAAACAGAAAATTGGCAGAGGAGGATGAGGAGGAGATAGAGCTAGAGGACGAGGGGATAGAAGCATAAATCAAAAAATTAAAGAAAGGGAAAGTGGGAGAATTACGAGAGATAGTCGTAAGAATTTGAAAAGGGGAAGTGTTCCCAGATGAGTGGAAAGAGGGCTTGATAAAACTAATATATGAAAAGGGAGAAGAAGGGAAAGTAGAAAATTATAGGGGGATACCACTTTTGAAGGCGGATTATGAGGTGTATGCAATGGTATTAACGGAAAGACTAAAGAAGGAGGTAGAAGTTAAGGGAATATTTCCAGAAAGCCATGCAGGATTCTGAGAAGGCAGGAGCACTGAAGACAATATATATTCTTCCACATGTAGTAGAGAAGGAGTTGAAGCTAAAAATAGGAAAAGTATGTACTTTCTTCATGGACTTAAAGGCAGCATTCCTATCAATAGTTAGAAATAAGCTTTGGGAGGTAATGGTGAGGAGGAGAATAAGGAGAGGTTTAATCAAAAAAGTGAGATAAATATATGAGGACACTAAGGATAGAGAAAGAGTGGAGAAAGAAATTTCAAAGCAGTTTTGGACAAAATTAGGACTAAGTCAAGGGTGCCCGCTGAGCCCACTGTTCTTCGCAGTATTCATTTCGGACATGGAAGAGGAATTTGAGAGAGGCATAGAAAAGGGATTGGTCGTCGGGGGAAATAGATTCTGATTACTGCCATACGCGGATGATATAGTGTTGCTAGCAAGAGAGGAAGAGGTGTTGAGAAATATGATGAAGAGATTTGAGAAATACCTGAAAGAAAAGAAACTGGTACTGAATGTAGAAAAGTCGAAAGTATATGGTCTTTAGAAGAAGAGGTAGAAGAAAAGATTGTAATGAATGGGTATGTAAAGGGGTAAAGGTTGAGGACGTAAAGGAATTTGTATATTTAGGATTTTTGTTTAAGAAGAATGGGAGGAAAGTGCAAAGATGATTTCAAAAGAAGAGTGAGAATGTATGAGGCACTAGTGGAAAGTGTGATGATGTATAGTGTAGAAGTATGGGGCTGGAAAGAATATGAGGAGGTAGAAAGACTGCACGAAAATTATATTAAATAAACTTTGGGATTAAACAGATGCACGCCATTGTGAATAGTATTGAATGAAATATATAGAGAGAAAATAAAAATAAGAGCGGGAAATAGGGCATGTAAATATAAGGAAAAGGTTTTGGAAAGTAGAGATCGAAAAATAGTTAAAGCTTGCTTAGAGAAGAGAGAATTGAGAATAGGAGGAAATGGAATGGAAGAAAGAGAAAGATACTTGAATAGGAATGGATGGTTTAGAGAATTAGTTAGAAGTGCACATAAAAAGGATATAAAGGTAGAGCAGGAGATGATAGAAAGAGACAGAGAAGTCTCGAAGCAAGGGATAGAGAGTAAAATAGCGGAGGCGAGACGTAATGAGAAATATAAATGGATAAGGGAAGAAGGAGTAGCAAAATATTTGGAGAAAAGAGGGTAAAGAGGATCGCAAAAATTAGTTGCGCGTGTGAGATGTGGAAATACAGAAGAATGGAATGAGTACTGGAATACGGAGGAAGAAAGAAGGTGCATGCAATGTGAGCGAGGCAGGGCAGCATGTGAAAAGGAAAAACACCAAAGGAATGAGTGAAATGAGAGAGAAATGGCGGAATGAATTAATGAAGGAATGTAAGAATATGTAACCTATGATGAAGCGGACAGAGTTCGCATTTTCTAGGTCCTAGTGGCCAAAAATAAACATCTTTTCATATATAAGACTCATTTATAAGAATTTATTTTAAAATGAAGATTGCATCGAAAAATATAACTCAATTAAAAATAACTTATTTTGCCCAAACAAGTTTGCAATTTGCGTTTAAAGTATTTTATGCATAGCTCTCGTCTTACGAGAAAAGTAATTTATACCTTCTTGCTATAGGACATTTTGCAAATTTTGGTAGATTCTATCTGAAGCCTCGTTGTGAGTTATTATGCAGTATTACTTTCCTCATTTTAAAAGAAAATATATGTGCCCCTGAGTTTAAAAATTCGATTGACCAATAGGAACTTCAACTTTTAATCATAAGGTATATCTTAACTTTTTAACGACTGACAAGTATGTAGTGATAAAGTACCCTGTCCCATTTGTTATACTATTTTAAACCTATAAAATTCATTACTTCCGCTTTTATAAAAAAAGTTTAAATTTACAACTAATAATCTGTTTTTATTGAATATTTTAAATATGATACTGTATGTAACTAAAATTAACAAAAAATGCAAATATTAGAACAATTTGTCACTCACCTTCTGAGAGCCATTCGCGGATTGGATCCCTCATCTTCAGAATACCACACGTGACCAACTTGAAATTGCGATCCGGGGCCCCATATTAGTCTCTGGATGGGATTCCTGGGCCTTTCGGGCCTTATCCTTTCACACGAATTAAGGCTCAACAGTGGCGCAGTTCTTCTGCTCATTTTTTATTTTTTACTTTCTTCCTTTTTCCCTTACTACCTCTGCTTTTTCTTTTCTCCCTTCCTACTTTCCTTTCCTATTTTTTTCGATTTTTTAACCCTACTTTTTTTAAAATTTGCGAACCTCCAACACTTCTTCCTTCCTGGCCCTGGGTTTCGTATCGCAGATCGACCTACAGCTTCAGGACATTGGCCCACTTCCTCATGAACAACTTACCGCGGATTATTCGCATGACACGTGCCACCTTTCTTTCTCTCAGGCTATATATTTTTTTTATCCACGTGTGTGAATCTTTTATTCCAGTTTCTCCCCTTGTCTGAGTTCAATCACGATCTAGAACCGTTTCTTTTTCTCTAATCCTCTCAATTTTATAGGAGATTAAAATTAGATTTTAGATCTCATTTAGATCTAGATTATTTCCTTCCTGATTTTCTTTTTGACTTTCCGAGTTAGTAAAGATCTTAAAATACACATGAACACTTGAAGCACTTTTTTTCAGTTACGGCACGCAATTGACTTTCATTTTTCGTTACAGCACACTATCTTCTCCGTAAAAGTTTCTTCCTTGAATAATTGTCTATTAAAATATTATTTTTCTTGTTTTTCGTTTGATTTTTGGAGGTTCGTCAACCTCTAAAATCGATGCTAACGAGTGATCTTGACCTTGACTCTCTCCTGGGCAGGTGCTGGTACATAATCTCGAAGGCTTTCATCTTAATCCCAGATCTTCCTTTTAGCTTATTAAGTAATTAAGCGGAAGTACTTGAGCGATGTTTATAGCGGGTTTCGCTCTTTTGAAACTTACTTAACGATAATTACTCTGCAAATCCCAGCAACCCCAGGCACGCTGATCTCAAGCGGAAGTTTTATAATTGTTTGACGGAAGCGCAGCTTCCGGGGTCGCTCGTCTCGCAGCTCAGGATTCACCATAGAGGAAGCACACTACGACTCTGACTTAAAACCTCGTGATAAATTGCACAAACAAACACAGCTCCGAAATGCGAAAAACGGGGATTTCCCGGAAAATTAATCGCCAAAAGATGCTAATAAACTGGAGGACAATTTGATCAACTGCAAAACTATGCAATTTCTATTTTTCTCCCTTACCTCTCGTATTTTATTTCACTTATTGGGTTAATCCTCTTTTTGTCTTAAATTCTTCACTGACTTGAATTTCTCAATTCAAGACCCTCTACAAGTCATCCTTCGTCGAACGATTTCAATTACCAATTGGTTTTCAACCGTAACAAAAGTCTTACCCACGTGTATCACAGTGGGCCTGTAAATTGAATTCGCGTTCGCAGAGTTTGCTTCGCGTAACAAGTCGCATTTCGACATGTCTAGAATCGACTGCGAAGACCTGGACCCCGAAATCAGCGAGGTTCGAAAGTAAGCGGAAGATGTGGGACCGTAAGAGAAAAGTGGGAGGGAGAGGGGGCCTGATGTGGCATAAGTATGAGAGAGAGAAGGGAAAATGGTGGGGAGAGTATGGGAAGAGGATATAATAGGACCCGGGGCCTGGGATGTGGTGGGGGTTGGAAAAAGCTGTGAGGAGAGGAAGAGACAAGAGATGATCATGGAAACTGAAGAGGATGCATCGCAAGGCCCCAAGTGTCTGCTGAAGATGCTGATGTCGACCTACTGTCCTGCATACCAGCTTCGACAACCTGCCGTGTCAAGTGATCGCTTATGGACGCAATGACACGCACGTCCGCAGAGGATTGTCGGTAAAACGTCCTTCGCAATTGCATCGCTTGGAATTTCATCGATCGTATTCAATTGATTAAGGAGGGAAATGAGATTTATATTCTGTAGGTTGATTCAGATCCAATCTATTCGGATTATTCCATTTTTCAAAAAGAAAAAGGTAATAATCCAAACCAATAATACATTTCTAAAGAATTGCTAACTTCTTCAAATTTTTTTCTTTTATATATATTCAAGTAAAGTAGATATCTTCTAGTAAATTGAGATAATACTTAAAACTACAATTAAGAGAAATCTTAATTATTCATAGGCAACCCTGCAGATTGGAACCAATTTTTGCTTGATGTCTCTCTTTTAAAATTTCTTAAGGATCGAAATAAAATCTATTTTCTTATGAAAATTTTTTGTGTACTGAAAAAGAAC
>JAUMHM010000078.1:35306291-35320432 GCA_032362435.1 Melikaiella ostensackeni | reverse complement strand
TATATATATATATATATATATATATAATGGTGGAACTTGTGATTTTTCTATAAAATAATCCATTTCTCCTAGAAAACATCCAAAATAATATCAAAATAATTGAACTTGTGAGGTTTCAAAGGGACGTAGTGATTTTTCTATAAAATAGTCCATTTCCTGCCAAAAACACCCAATATAACCTCAAAATGATGGAATTTGTGAGCCTCGAAAGGGACTGAGTGGTTTTTTTATAAACGAATTCATTTCCCGCTGAAAACAACCCGAGACTCTGACCCCGGTGATATTTGCAGGAATATGGGGTGTGAAAGAACTTTGACGCCTAATGTCATTGTCTACTGTTTCCAGAAGAACCACTTCTAATTAATATCTGATTTTGATAGATTCAAAAGGAACCAGTTTTTCAGTAGAGCTGAAAAATTATAGAACCCCTAGTTTTTTCTGTGTACTCACAACGTCGTTTGTCCGAGAATAGCAGAATTTTCTTTTCTAAAAAAGTTTAATAACTCCGACAATTTTCAATCGACTTTCATAAATAAAATCTCATTTCACTCAGAATTGAACGGGCTTTCAAAGTATTTATGCAAGAAAGTTTGCTTTTGCAAGAATTATGCAGAAAATGGTTGTCAAAGTGGAAAAAATTAGAAAAGAATGTGCAAATTTCATATTCTCATGAAAAATTCTCCAAATATTTTTGTCCGACAAGCAGAACAATATATATATTTTTGAAATACTATCTTCTTCAAAACCGTTTCAAAATACACAATCTGTCGAAAAATGACTAAGTTGTTAATTTATTAGTGCGCTAAGTCAATCAAAAACGGGTTTTGACATTAGATTAAAAATTTGAGGGTGTTGGAAAATTTTTAAACACGATTTTGTGTTGTATTCGGTCAGACCCACAACTTACACAAGGTAACTTGAAAAGTTCATTCAATTTTGTTTTGTTTTGTAGAACCGTGTAATTAATTCAGTACAACCTCTCTATCAACAGTTTGCAATTTGAATTAGGCTCAACATCCAAATGCTGATACTGTTTTATCACTGCACAAAATCTGTCACATCCTAGGGTAACCTTATTTTTTATGATAAAAACTACAAGATAAAGGTATAATATGTTTTCTAAGCTTTGCTTTCTCTCCTGGAAAAGAGGCTTTCTCCTCCCTCACAATGAAAGTGTAACCTTAGAGAATCATCGCTTGAACTGAGGGTGCGTTCCATAAGGGTGAAAAGTCTTATTATTTTCTTTTGACAGTACGGGTAAAATATGTGCAAAGCTTTTTCCTAAGGACATTTTTATTATTGCATTATCAATATCTAAAGTGGAAAACGTTGTCCAGTTTGAAAGCTGACGTCTGAATAATTTTTCACCTATTCGGAAAAATTTTTGCCAACAACTGCGAATAATTTGTTTAAAACATATCACAGTTAATTCCAAAGGTATTTTTTTATCGCAAAATTGGATAAAAATGCTGCAGATTGGTAACTATGTCAAAAGTTGTGAATGCTATTGTGGTTGTAGCTTTGGGATTTCCTGTGATGTTTACAGAAATATCTTTTCGGCAATTTTCTGTTTAAGAGGATCATATTTTATTTTAAATCGGTCGTCTATTGAATTTCTGATGAAGCATAGGTTGCTGGATGCAGACTGGCTTCTCAGCTATCTAATCTCCAGCTGGCTGTATTATTCATACGTCGCTATTCATGGTTTCCTTCCATATTTGAAATTCACCCTTGCAATTTGCAAGATTTACTTTATTTCCGAAAAATTCGACTGGAATCATTTTGCAATTTTCCACTAAATAGGTAATTTAATGAAATTAGTTACGCAGTTTTTAAGTAACTCTTATTGAGATTGGAAATCCAAGTTTGCAATTTAATAATTTGCAAACGGAGCTCTGATCGCTTTTCATTCTAACATTTCAGTATATTCGAGCTTTTCCGTTGTTGCCATTACTGACGACTGAGCGCAAAGAGGATTTTGTCCCAAGTTAAGAGCAAATAGAACGAGCTAAAGGTTTAAAGGCTATTTTCCGGATAGTGGGACGCAAAGCCTGAATTTAATTTAGAAAATTGTAATTTGCTCGAGATAGTGACTTTTATTTGCCAAGAGACTTGTGTGCTAGAGTGTGTATCACTATAGAGTGTTCAGAGGAGTACAAATTACATTTTAAAGTTATAACATTTTAAAATGAATTTCTGGTGGTCCATAGTTTGTAGATTGGATAAGGTACTAGAATTTGAAGCATTTGTTGTACAATGTTTCAATAGGAAATACCTTCCTAAATAAGATAGAATTGAACTGATTTTTTCAAAATTGAAAGTGTAATCTCTGAATAAATTAATTTGTAGAAAAATCTATGCGTAATTCTGGAAAAATGTCATAATTTTCAGGCGCTCGATAAAACATGTATACAGTGTGTAGCTTCTATACAAAAAAGGACTCTTTTTATATTAATTACTTCTTCTTTATTCATAATGTGTCCCCTTAGGGTTTACATGACTTCCGTTTCTTATAATTTACCAATATATACACATTTTATATTACCCCTGCCGCTTTTTAAAAAATTTTTCTCTCATATAAGTTCTATGCTTTCCATTTGTTTGCAAGGTATATCCCAATTCTTTTAAACTCCTTTACTTCTTCTAATTTCATACTCTTCCATCTCCCAGTCCCCATGTTCATCCTCTGCCATCAGCACTACATCGTCGTCCTTTTACTCGACAAAAAATATCTGTAAAAGCAATAAGAAGACAGTCTGTAAGACAACAATGAAGTTTATTTTTAAAAAATTGAGAGAATTTATGAAAATTGAAGCATTTTACTTTATAGAATGATGATTCATCCTATTACATTTTTAAATTCTGTGTATTAAGATACTGTGATAAAAATTGGCGTTACCTAAAATTAAAATATTAGGTTTCAATTTATACATACATTCGACTGAAAAATATGTTTTGCTGAATGAAACAAATTTTCGTTATTATTATTGTGCAAACAAATTGTTTCATTGTCTCAACAAAATGGTTAATTCAACCAAAATTCTGTTGACTCTACGGAAATTCGATTTTTGATGAATATTAAATAAATTCTTTCAAAAAAAGTACAAATTTTTTTTTGTACAATAAAAAAATTTGGTTGCACAAATACCAATAGAATTATTGAAGATTAGCCTGCATCTCTATCTTTTATTATGTGTATGAAAAATATTGGTACAATAGGTCTTGAAATTGCCAAGATTATATTTTCTCCTCTACAATTCCTTTGTGCATAGAATCATGTCAAAGCAAGTTTTTGAGTTCAATGTAATCTTATGCTAATTTTCTGAAAGAGTGAAAGTAATTGATTTGAAAAATCAAAAAACTGTAAAAGTGTGACACACTGCAGGAATATATGTCAGTTTATTGTAAATAAATAAAGGTCTCGAGCTGTAAGAGTTGGAAAACGATATGAGAAAAAAATGAGGAATCCTGTTTCCTAGCTCTCGGAACGTATGACATATTTAGAAGAGAAAAGTGAAAAGGATTTTCTCCCTCGGCTCTTCTATTCCTCGTATATGAATGCATCTTCTGGTGATGCTATAATTTATTAATCAGTGAAACTGTATATCTCAATTGACATTTTCTATTTGTCATTCCTTCACGAGGTAGACACCTTCACCTGACGTAATTACTTTCTAGGATCAACAGTTTATCAACTGACTTTCCCTCGCGAAAAAGCGGTATGCTAATATTTATATATATGAATTAATAAATAGATATTTTACTAATAATTGTTGCAGTAATGAAATAAATGTCTTAATTTTTAATTGTCACGGTTCCAACTCATTTTTTTCTTATTAATTAATTTTTCCGTTTTAATTTGGAAATTTTAGAAAATTTAAAACCTTTTAACATGAAGTGATTCAATTTTAAGAATCTATTTTTGAAAATATGCAATTGTAAACATTTACATTTTTTTATTTTGAAATTTTCAACGATTAAAATTTTTTACTGTGGAGTATTTGAATTTGTATATTCGATTAGAATTATATTTGCTTCGCTGATTCATGCAATGAACGGATAATAATGAAGGACTTGCAGATAATAATAATTGAAGCATGACAGAGACAAAAAATAATAATGATAAGAAATGTCGAAAAAAGCTTTTAGTGAATATTATTTTAAAAAAGAGCTCTAAGAAAAGTCGCTTGTCTTATCACTTGCAGTTTTAATGCATGTATAAAGATAAGAATGATAATATTCTCTGATGTTCGCTGAGCAGTTTGTGCAGCTGAAATGCTTACTTTTTCTTCACGACGGTAAATCGCTTGGTATTATGGTCAGGAATATTTACGAGTAGCATTATGGTGTAGTATAGGGTAGTGGTGGAAAGGGTATAAGTCTTTAGGAACATAGTAAGAGGATTGCAAAGGATATCTCTGAAGATACTCTATATTTGGTGGGATCCCGGCATCCGTTTACCATTGTTGTTATCTGATTAGTGCTCGACTTTTCCTCTGCGAAAAATTCTGCTTAGACAAATAATAATCCTAGGAGTCAGAAATTCTTCTAAATGTTTTGTAATTTTAAAGTTTATCCTGGGTAAAAAATTTTGGTATGAGATTGATTTAGGAAATCGTATGGGAGTGATCTCTCAGATAGTATAGTAAAAGTATGGCCAATAATATCCCATATTTCATGTATATTTGAATGTAGTATATTTAATGTATAGCTCAATTATTGCTAAAGTACATCGATGTATGGAGTATGGTTGATGAAGTATAGGAAAAGTGTTGCTAAAGTATATCTGAGAAGTATAGCTAAGCTATAGCTGATGTTCAGTCAAAGTATGGCTGAAGTATTTCTCCAAAGTATAGTTCAAGTATGTAAAGTATGTCTAAAGTATAGGGAAAGTATGGCTATATACAAAAAAACACCGGAGAATGATAATGCAAGTATGTTCTCGTCACAGTTTTAGACTTGAAGTATGCTAATTTTGCAGAATAAAAGTCTTATTTCGAGAACATATAAAATGAGCTGCAATAAGAATGATCCCACTGTTTTGCTGTGTAGTAGGTATAGTCGTATCATTGATGATGGGAGATAAGCAGATATCTGAAATACATTAAAATAAAGATCCACAATCATGATTTTCTAATATCAAAAAATATTGCTTGCAACTTCTAAAATAAGTCAAATGTTAATTGTAACATAAGTTCTTTGACTGTATACTATGTAAAATTTAAGATTAAATGTTTCACCTAAATAACACTTTGCTTAAATATTTGCATGCCAATAATACTATCATTAGCAATTAAAAATTCTGGATCTCTTAACAAAATACACGCATATGATATTAGAATCATATAAGTGTTCCATTGTACATTTTCTTTTCGTGAACTCGAAATTTTAAAATTTCCGGACAAGCTGTCATTTATGATACATTATGTTTACCCCGTTGCTAGGATATCTTAAAAAACAAACGAGTGCCATTCTATGTTCGATACCTTAGCCATACTTAAGTGTAAATGAAGTAAAGTCTATACTTCAGATATACTTAAGAATAGATGAAATATATACCATACTTTAGTTATACTTCAGCTATATTTTAGCTATACTTTATCTATACTATTTTTATATACTTCAAGTATGGGATTGTCTCATTTGCCATACATTTTTTATACTTAGGAAAGTCAATGATTGATTACTCCCATACTTATGATTTTTACTCGGGGCTAGAAAAAAGTTTTAAATGACCTAAATTCCAATAAAAAAGTGGCCTACATTCTTCTTCTAAACTCATTTTTCTCCCCGAAATAAAAAGGGTAAATCCATTTCGTTGTTCGTAACACATAACGTTTACCGTAGGTTAGTAAATTTGTTTCGACCCGGAAATTTTTCTTTGCCAAACTTCTGCACATGACATCCGGTGAAAAATTATAGTGCCGTCAATGGTAGCTCGGCAAGAAAAAGGGCTGGATGGAATCAGTGTTCTCATGCGAGAGTTTAAAAGGTCTCTTACGTAATTTGAAGGTAGCAAAAAGGATCTCACATCCGCTCGAGTCAAGTTTAATGTCATCATGATTTTTCTATTTGCCAAACAGTGAGGAAGACTCGCAGTGCAATTATTGCTCAAGACTCTCAAGAGTCTCAAGACTGAACCAGTAGATTCAGCAGTATTTACCAAAGAACGAATCGATATAGAAACTGTAGAAAGCTTCTTAAGAAGTGAAGATGATACAAATCCGCATTGGCGAGTTAGCGACGTCCAACTAACTGGAGAAAGTTTTCTCCACAATCATCACTCGGCCTCTATTAATTTCACTCGAAGCTTATCGCAGGTGTTTAATGTTTATGCATTCGCGCGAAAAGGAGAGCCATGTTCGTTAGTTCGTTTTAGTCGAGATGAATCGCAGGAAAAGCATTATCGCACTGAGAAAACTTGAAATTCTATTGATACCTGTTTGGCTTTGGAAGGTGAATGATTTGGATCGTGTTCTAATGAATGTAGGTCTTATGTTATACAAACAGATCTGGTCCAGGATAAGAAGCAGAAGTGGAATTAAGTTGATCTGGAAATATAATTACCTCAACAAGTAATGGATTAATGCTAGCCCCTTCTTCGAATTATTTTAAATCTTTGAAATTTTTTCAGGTTGCGATATGGAACTGATTTGAAATTATAATTGGAATTTAATATAATATTCATTTATCTAACTAGTACGTGCTTTAGAACCTTTGAGGAAAAAGTTTTAAATTAAATTTCTAAATAGATGCTGTGAAATTAAATTGATTTGAAAATATAATTAACTCAACAAGTGATGGATTAATACTAGTCTCTTCTTTGAATTATTTTAAATCTTTAAAACTTTTTAAGTTGCCGACATGAAACTACTCTGAAATTATAATTGGAATTTAATATAATATTTACTTATATAAAAAGTATGTGCTTAACAAACCTTAAAGAAAAAGTTTAAAATTGAATTTCTAAATAGATACTGTGGAATTAACTTGATCTGAAGATATATTTAACTCAACAAGTAATCAATTGATGCTAACATCTCCTTTGAAGCATTTCAAATCTTTAAAACTTTTTCAAGTGTCGACATGGAATTGATTTGAAATTATAATTGGAATTTATTATAACATTTACTTGTCTACATAGAACGTACTTAAGAACATTCCAAGAAAAAGTTTAAAATTAAATTTCTAAATAGATGTTGTGAAATCAAGCTGATATGGAAATATAATTAACTTAACAAATAATAGATTAATGCTAGCCTCTTTGAATTATTTTGAATCTTTTAAACTTTTTCGAGTGCCGACATGGAACTGATTTGAACTTATATTTGTAATTTAATATAATATTTACTTATCTAAAAAGTAGGTGCTTGAGAACCTCTAAAGAAAAAGTTTAAAATTAAATTTCTAAATAGAAGCTGTGGAATTAAGTTGATCTGGAAATATAATCAACTCAACAAGTAATGGAATAATGCTAGTCTCTTCTTTGAACTATTATGAATCTTTAAAACTTTTTTAAGTGCCGACATGGAACTGATTTGAAATTATAATTGGTATTCAATATAATATTTACTTACCTAAAAAGTACGTGCTTGAGAACCTTTGAAGGGGAAGTTTAAAATTAAATTTCTAAATAGATGCTGTGGAATTAAGTTGATTTGGAAATATAATTAACTCAACAAGTAACGGATTAATGCTAGCCTCTTCTTTGAATTATTTAAAACTTCTAAAACTTTGTCGTGTGCCGACATGGAACTGATTGAAAATTATAATTGGAATTTAATATTCACTTATCTAAAAAGTACGTGCTTAAGAGTCTTTAAAGAAGAAGTTTTGAATTAAATTTCTCAATAGATGCTATGATTCAATTTTTGAAATTGTATGGTTTAATCACTTCATAGAATAGTAATTTGAGAGACACTAAGTTTGAAATGTTCAATTTAGAACATTATCAAATTTAAACTAATTTTTAAGGAAACAATTTTTCATTTTTTTCACAGATTAATGTGGAAAGAGGCTTGGAAAATTAGAAAGCTACTTCAAAAATATTCAGTTTTTAATGCTTATTCGAAATTTTTCAAGTGCGCAGGATTTCAATTTTTATATAGTGAAATAGTTGAATTTCAAATATGCATCAGTATTAAATTAGTCATTTTTAACGTTTCATTTTCAATCCGCCAAATTTTCATTAATCTCATTATAGAACACTTAATTGTAAAAACAAAATGGGAATTTTTAATTTTTGCGTTTTGAAAGCTGTGATTTTCACATTTCAAATGCTATAAACTTGATTTTGCACAATTTTTCAGCACTTTGAGTTTAAAAATTTTCAATTTTAAACGCTCTAAATTTAAAAATGGTTCACTTTCAACCTGTAAAATTGATTTATTTTCAGTTTTGAATGCTTATCGGTGAGATTACTTGAATCGGTAAGTCTAAGAATAAAAATTTCTTCATTTTCATGGATGCCAAGTCTTTGATAGTGTACAATTTTAAGCATTCCTCATTTACAGGTTGTTTATTATCGAAGGCTTTGAATTGGGATTAATTCATTTACTTAAAATTTTTAATTTGGAATTGTTCGATTTTATGTGTTTATTCAAGCTGAAAAGCACGCTTTCAGTTTCATATCGTACAATTTCGCATGATTTGAATTCGAAAGTTAAATTTCAAATATTTATCAGCATTAAGTTAGTAATTTTTAATTCTTCCTTTCGACATTTTTTATTTTGATATTTTGTCGCAAATTTAAAATGTTATTTCAGTTTTTTAGATTTGCAATTGAAGTTTTCAATTTTGAAATAATTGGGAAATATTCTCCTTTAAACGTACCCATTTTGCGTGTACAATTTTTAAAGTTTCATTTTGAATCTACCAAATTTTAGTTTCCCTGAATATAATACTCTTAATTTAAAAAAGGGAAACGAAAATTTTCAATTTTTACACTTTGAAAATTGTGAATTAAAAATTTTAGAGGATATAAATTTGATATTGTATAATTTTCAACACTTCATATACAAAATTTTTGTATTTTGAACACTCCCAATTTGAGAATGGTCTACTTTTAAGTTGTAAAACTGATTCATTTTTAGTTTCAAGTGCTTATTACTGCCGTTGTCTGAATTGGTAAGCCTAAGCATAAAAATTTCTCCATTTTTATAGCTTCCAAGTCTTTGAAAATGTACAATTATAAGTATTGCTCATTTTCAGACTGTTTAATATCGAAGGATTCGGATTGAGATTTATTTAATTATTTAAAGTTTGTAATTTAAAACTGTTCAATTTCAAACATTTCAATTTATACCTTCATAGTAGCCTTTTATTCATCATTAAATGCCACCTCCTAATCGATGTGCAATATAATTTTATTAACTTTCAAAGTAATTTTGTATTGCCTTTATGAAAAAATATTATAAGAAATTCCGCCTATAATAATTTTATATAATGAATTTTCTATAATTTTTTCGCGATTACAGGAAAATATTATAGGAATGATCATGAGAAAATCATTACAGAAAAATCAGTATAGGAATGAATAATATTAAAATATTGAAAGAATTCTTTCAGAAAGTAGAAAAACTGTAAATAAATTATTTATTTTGGACCACTCATATTAAAGTACATAAAAATTGTGATATTTATGAGAATCAAGCACATTCTAAAGAGCTTTCTTGTAAAAACTATAATTAAACTCAAATACTATCAGTATATTTTTTCATAAAATATATTATTTTAAAAGATAATAAATATATGACACATATGTGTCATATATATGTTTATTATTTATGACGATGATAAGTGATGATCTAGGAAAAATTTGTCGAAAAAGTGAATAAACTTCAATATTTTTCAAAAATTTAATTTCAATACGTAGGGGATGGTTTGTGAGGGTGAATGAATAATAAGTTTAGAAGGATAAAAATGATAAAGTTCATGAAATAAGGTTTGAAACTCTACAATTTTGGACGTTCAAATACAAACATTATTGTAATTTATATTTGTTTCCCGAAAATTTTCGTCATTAGAATAATTTGTTAAAGGTTCAGTTAATTATCACTTCAATTAATGATTCATTTATGTATAATTATTTGTTTCTGCAATTATTGGATTCAATATTGAATTATCGTTTCAAAATATATAATTATTCTGTACTAATTAACATTGTAATTAACGACAGTAGTCTTAAATACGATTATATTCAACTAATCAGTGCAAAGACATACGTTCTCAATTCATTTAAATAGCAAAAATGTTATTTACAGTAAGATACAAATACGAAAGGTAATAATACAAAAAAAATTAAACATCCATTGCATGTGAATGCAGAGAGTTTACGTGCACTCACATTGAAAACGTGCTGCTGCATGCGAAGCAATACTTTTTTTATGCTCGCACATATCGCTCTCTGAGCTTTCGATGCAAATTTAACAAAACTCATAAAAAGGATTTTATACGTTACCATGCATTTCATTTAACTGCAGTGAAGTAGCAAATCTGTACTCGGAATGTCTCAAGAATGTATAAATGTGGAAAAATGTATTTAGATTTTCAAAACATAGAAATCATTACGTTTGAACTTTCAAGATGGGAGTATCATGGCGAGAAAATTGAATTTTTCAGCAATCAATAAAAAATAAACGATCTCAATTTTATGGGAAATATGATATACGATTTTCACATCTTTACAAAAATTGGGCGAATGTTCAAGATTTATGGCTCCAATTTCGATAAATCCTTGAATTGGAAAAATTCCATATGGGAAAAGTTAGGCGTAAGAAACGTTTTGTGTGAGATGAAATATCGTGGAGTATGAAAAAATACAGCTATGAAATGTTTAGAAATGTCACCTTGAACTTATTTTTGTACATAAAATAAATCTGCCATTCTAAGGATAAAGGTAGTAGCTATAAAATCAGCGAACGGAGAAAGCCGACCAAAACATTTTGATCTGGTTTTCCCTATTTCGCTTATTTCAATAGATACTTAAGTCATATTTTACAGACACAAAATCGACACAATAAAAAAAACGCTCTGTATAGCATCCTTCCACAAACTAAACTTCACAATTATGAAGCGAATTTCGCAATTCAATGCTAAACAAAAGTGAAAAATACTTCCAACTTCTTTGAGAACTACGCGACGGAAGATGACAGATAGGGAAGCAGGAGAAACCGATCTAGCAGCGCGTTCACAAGGCGGTGGCGGACAATTTTTGTACTAAAATGATAAAATCGCAGATTACCCAGAGAATCGCGGTCGGTAATTGATCTTTTAATTCGAAACTAAATATCGGATTATAAAAATAGGAACTAACAATTTTCGTCATGAACATGCGTCCTGAAATTATTTCTTGAAGAAATACAAAAATAAAATATTCTTTATAAAGTTATTTACTAAGTTCACAAGTCATTCACAAATGCATAAATTTACTGCGTTCAGACAATTATTTATTGCTAACTTCACAAGTTACTTTTCTTTATAAATAAATGAATTTACCAACTTTGCGAAATTATTTATTTCCAAATTTACAAGTCTCTGTCCTTTATGAATAAATAAATAAATAAGTTCACCAACTCTGCGAAATTATTTATTTCCAATTTCACAAGTCCATTTCTTATAAACAAATAAATTCTCTAAGTTGTCAAATTATTTACTAAGTTTACAAGTCATTCATAAATGCATAAATTCACTAAGTTCAGACAATTATTTATTGTTAACTTCACAAGTTACTTTTCTTTATAAATAAATGAATTTACCAACTTTGCGAAATTATTTATTTCCAAATTCACACGTCTCTGTCCTTTATGAATAAATAAATAAATAAGTTCACCAACTCCGCGAAATTATTTATTTCCAATTTCACAAGTCCATTTCTTATGAACAAATGAATTCAATAAGTTGTCAAATTATTGATTGCTCACTCCACAATTCACTTTTCCTCATAGATAAATAAATTTACCATCTTTGTGAGATTATTTATTTATAATGATGATGAATGACTTGTGAATTTCGAAATAAATAATTTTGCAAAGCTGGTAAATTTCTTTATTTATTTTTTCATAAAGGACAGAGACTTGTGAATTTCTGAATAAATAATTTCAAAAGGTTAGTAACTTTATTTATTTATAAAGGAAATAGACTTGTGAATTTCGAAATAAATAATTTTGCAAAGTTGGTAAATTTATACATTTATTAATTCATAAAGCACAGAGACCTGTGAGTTCATAAATAAATAATTTCACAAGTTGGTAAATTTATTCATTTATAAAGGAAAGTAAATTGTGAAGTGAGCAATAAATAATTGTCTAAACTTGGTAAATATGTGCATTTATAAGTGACTTGTGAACTTAGTAAATAACTTTATAAAAAGTATTTTATCTTTGTATTTCTGCAAAAAATAATTTCAGGATGCATGTTCATGATGAAAATAGTTAGTTTCCATTTTTATATTCCGATAGTTAGTTTTGAGGAAAAAGATAAATTACCGACCGCGATTCTCTGGGTAATCTGCGATTTTATCATTTTAGTGCAAAAGACGTGTTGCTAGATCGGTTTCTCCTACTTCTTCATCTGCTCTCTTCCGTCGCGTAATTCTCGAAGAAGTTGGAAGTATTTTTCACTTTTGTTTCGCATTGAATCGCAAAATTCGCTTCATTATTGTAAAGTTTAGTTTGTGGAAGGATGCTATGCAGGGCGTTTTTTTTATTCAGTGTCTATGTTTTGTTTGAAAAATATGACTGAAGTTGCTTTCTCTTAAGCTGATAATGCAATAGTGAATTTAAACAAAAGTGACAATTAAAAAAAATATTTAGATAGATCGATACTTCTCTCTTTAATGAATTAAGTGATAAAAAAATTCATTTTTCTATTTTTCGCAGTTACTTCCTTTTTCCTTAAAACGGCAAAAATGTGATGTGATACATGTGAAATTGGAAATAAATTAATACTTTTCATTTTTAGAGAAGAAAATACAATTTTAGAATTACGAAATGAAAGCACTTATTCTCTCGACTGAATCGTGGAACCACAGGTAAAAATGAAAAAATAAAAAACAACCCTGCCTCAGGCGATTGGCCGTCTGAGGATACGAACGACCTGCAGGAACCCAAAGAGGCTGATGTGGATTGAGAAGCTATAGGATGGATTCAGTGGAATGGGGAGGGGCTGAACGAACTCGTGTCTCCTGGATGAACACAAGACAAAGTAGCAGGGGGTTGTTGGTTCCCAGGGGAATATCATGTTGCACATTGTGTGCACTGTTCAGTGCAATGCCTACAGGTTGCTGGCTATGGTACACTTCCTCGCCTATCGCGAATGACCTCCATTCTCTGCCAGATTTCACTTCCCTGGACCATAAACCGACTATACATGGACCAACACTTTAATCCAGTGTCTCGAATCGAAGGAATTTTTGATAAGTCATTGACCGAAAATAAAAAAGCCAGAATATTAGCCTTCAATTTTTTAATATGAGAGATTAAAAAATTTATGCAATATGGTATTTTGAAGAGAATATTGTAATATGAGGAAGATTTGCATTTGAATTTTGAACTCTACAAAGTCAAGATTTGTGGTGGCGAATCGCCGCCAAGTACTAAAAAAAATTAGGAAAAGATTCTAAATACAAATACGAGAAAAAAAACCTGACGTGAAGGACGATATGCGAAAAAAATCGCTACCAGGAATTATTATCTGTGAGATAAATGATTTTGAACACTAAAAGTGCGATGTCTGTTTATGGGATATCTTAACCAAACTTGCTGGGTATAAGAAACCTATCAAAGTACGAAAATTCTGTAAGTTTAAAAGATAATTATTTAAAATTGAAGAAATGAGTTGCAATCAAATTTTAGAAAAGAAAAATTACTCAACATAAAGTCGTCTGCAAGCTATAATTTGATTCTAATGATTATAAAACTTTGACAATCATATCTCATTTTACGATTTTACATAATATTCAGGACAAAAGCACTTCGCAATTGCTTCTGTTGAGAAAAGAAGAGTTAAAAGCGTGATTTTTGAAATGTAGACCAAGGTACACCTTACTCGCTTTTACCAAACGAACTCAAACTTTTTTTTTAGAAAGATGTCATCAGATTCTGAAAGTAGTTTTAATGAATTTGAAATGATTGTCAAACTTT
>JAUMHM010000078.1:35263621-35306191 GCA_032362435.1 Melikaiella ostensackeni | reverse complement strand
AATTTTTGAAAAATATAAGATATAAAGAATCCAGCGATATATTTGTTCTTTCGATCAAGAAATAGAAAAATGAAAAGAAAAAAAATCCTTTTTTCTTTGAAGCCAAATTCCCCTATTTTCCCTACCGTTGAACTGCTAAACCATTGTAATCCCTGAGAGTGATGTTACAATTTAAACATAATTTCGAAATTTACTAATATTTTGTATTTATGAAGTTTTATAAGAGTTTATTAGAGTAAGTAAGAAACAATATCGAGAAACTTATTTCTGAAATTGAGATATTAATCTTCTTAAATTCAGACAAATTTTTGCAGAATCTAATTTCCTCTCTGAATTCAAGGACGTTTTTGAATTGAAGGTGTCATATTTTCAAGGATTCTTTTTGACTGTCTATATCTAATGTTTCTCCTCAATATTTATATTCATATTATACATTACATTTACGAACACAATTTTAAAAAAAACCACGTATGTAAGGGATATAGTTCCAACTAAGATATTCATTTTTTCAAGATAGTGTTATTGATAGGATACTGAAAACGATGACTAATAAATTTTTGGAATTAATTTAATTATTTCACTTTTTATTCTTTTTTTGACTTTGATTTAATAAGGCAATAAGAAAATTTATAAGATGAGAGTAGTAGTCGAAATATTGTTTTTCTCTAATGTTTAAATTTTACAAGGTGGGTTTAGTAATCATACATCTGTTAGGATTTTAAAAATTTACTATCTCTTAAGATTACGATTACGATTAGGATTAAGATTGCGTTATGCATAAGACAATAAAATTAGAACCAATACCCACCTTTTTTATCAATCACAACATTCTTGAAATTTTCCAGGGTGCGGAACTTTAAAATATATACAAAAATAATAATTAATGTTAATTTTAGGAATTATTTATTAATATCTAATTATCATTACATCAATTTAGAAATACATGAAAATCCAAAACCATTATACGTATTAGTAATTCTTAATATTAAATAATTTTCAATGATTGTAGTTTAACTAACTAGATAAGATAAGAAGGGAATTTAAAAGATTAGGCCCTATCAAACAAAAAGCCTTCTAACAGCAAGGTACAGTGAAGGACACAAATGCTTTTCTTTGGTATGAAGTTAGGTTTCGTAAAAACAGTTCAATTCTATGAAATTGTAACAATGAAAGTATTTACGCCGAGCGCTAGACGCAGGATCAAACTGCTTAAGTGAAGACAAGCGTAGTTGAGGCCTAACCATGTAGCATCAGAGGGAATTAAGCAGGCACTTACTTCTCTACCCCTTCTCTTGCTCCATGGTGATTCCTTGACTATGCTCATTCCTACTTCAGTTTAAAGCTGCGACTACTGTACGGTGTAAATACAATTTCATAATTAAGGTATGTGCATCATCGATTAATTTTGTATAGAATTTCATGATTTTCACCACACCAAATTTCACACCGGAAGAAAGGCATTTATGACTTTCACTTTATAATATAACGAATAGATAGAAATACAATTTTATATATTCAATAATATTATTTCTCAAGAATTTAACATAGAACATAAATGTGTTTATATCATGCTTGATCAGAGCTAATGGTTCTGACGAGATGGAGATCTTGGGGGAGATGTTGGGGGAGACATTGGCGGGGATCTTGGTGGATGATGTTCCCTCTGTAGCTCTCTCATGATCGCACTGTAAGTGGAAATTCCATATATTCGGGGGTCAAATGACAGTGGAGAAGCAACATTTTCGAAGCCTATGTCCAGTCCACTATCTACTTCAATAACTCTGTTATGCGGTAAAGGTATAGACAGAGATATCACATGTCGTACAGGCGTTGACCGAGAATTGGGAGGAGGTGCACTACTTTGTCCTTGGGCCGGTGCGGGAGCTCTATTTCCGACAGGAATTGGTGGACGATTATCATTATTACCCCTATTTCCATTTCTCATTTCGGAACTCGATTCTGTAAGAAGAAAATATAGATTAAGCAAGTTTTTGCACTCGAGATCATGCGGCTTCTACCACCACTTAATCTTTTGACGATCAGTAGAGTTAGAAGTGGACATATGGTATTGAGGGAGTCCATCCCCTCTTTTGCATGCCTGTTCTAAATATAAGATCGAAAAACCAATATGTTCTCTCATGTTGCGATTTATGCTGAATCTTGAAGTCTATTCAGGCTACATATTCATATACACACATATTTATAAATCTAAAAATTATAACGTTGTTTTCAATAGGAAGAGAACGATTTCAAATCGTGTTTACCCTTCAAAACTAAATTAGTGAAATTTCACTAACTGAAGCATGCTCTACAATAGTACACGATAAGCCACTTGCCATAAGGATCATTTTGTACGTGTATTAACATATTAGATGCCTCTTATGCCAAGTAACTGACTAAAATTGTAGTTATTCAATTAGAGGAATGTAGATTAGGCACCAAAGATGAGCAGAAAATTACACATTCGTATTCACAGATCATGGTGAAACCGATTTCTGAAATTAAGATATTGACCTTTTTCAATTTAGACAACTTTTTGCTGAATTAAGTTCATCTCGGGATTCAAAATGTAACATTTTAAATGGAGAACTATGCAGCTTTGCACGAGCCCAACAATTGCGCACGTCGAAATATATACCTGCACAGATGGTAAACTCTCAACTATGCACATGTACAGATGGTACCCTTTCAACTGTGCATGTAGACTGTAGACGTGCATAGTTGGGAGTGTACCATCCCTGCTTGTGCACACATGTGCTGTTGAGGACATGGACGTACAGAGATGGACGTGCACAGTTGGGCACCTGTAAAGTTGCTCCGTGCAAAGATATACCTTTCCCAATTTGCGGATTTTTTTTTTACTGTAAACGTCTAATATTTCTTATCAAGGGCATGCCTAACAGGAGTCACGTAACCAAACTATTGCTCGATTTGTAATCTTTATTTTTGGAACGATTTACTCTTTTTGTAAATAAAACATCGCTCTGGAACTTTTGGAAATGCAAAAGGAAACAGTGGCTTACGTTTGTATACATCATTTGGGTGGAAATTTGTGAAAAAAATTTCTCGGAGAAATTAAAACTGGAGCAGCGTCAGAATTTTTTCTTCAAACAACTTATATGCACACAAAATGAGATATCGAGTTGAAATTTTCGGCAATGACATGAACGGCACTAAGAAACGTTTTTATGGTCCTAATTATTTGAAGTTGGAAAAAAATTTAAAGAAAAACTAAATTTGAAGAGTTACCGACTATGTTGTAGAAACCGTTAACAGCATTCCATTCTCGCAACCGAGTTTTCTCACAGTTAGGATCGATTAGGATCCTCATGTTAGCCCGAGACCTGTGTGAACTTCGTTATGTAGGCCGTCGCAGGGTTGATAATTCTCCAAACTTTAATTTTTCATTAAATTTTTTTTTTGCCAAATACAAATAATGAGGACCATAGAAACGTTTTTTTTAGTGCCGTTTATGTCATTTCCGAAAATTTCAACTCGATATTTTATTTCGTGTGGTTATAAGTTGTTTGAAAAAAAAATTCTGACGTTGCTTGAGTTTTAACTTCTTCGAGAAATTTTTTTACAAATTTCCACCCATATGATGTATACAAACGTAAGTTACTGTTTCCTTCTGCATTTCTCAAAGTTTCAGAGCGATATTTTGTTTACAGAAAGAGTAAATCGTTCCAAAAATAAAGACAACAAATCGAGCATTAGTTTGATCACGTGACTCTTGTTAGACATGCCCTCAATATAAATATTATTATTATATAATACACTTACGAATAGAATTATGGAAAACGAGAGATGTGAGGAATATAGTGCCAGTAAATATCTTCATTTTTTCAATATAGAGTTTTTGACAAAAAACTGAAAACGATGACTGATAAGATAATGGAACATATTCGCGGTTATATATATACTAAGCACTATCTGATTACTCAACTTCAGATTTCATCAGGTTAATGATATATTTGATTACTTAATGATAATTCTTTAACTTCAGATTTATAAGATAATAGTTGAACGGAGAAATATGCTGAACTCTGATATCTGAATTTTACGAACCAGGCTTAGTACCTGTAAGTCCTTCAGAATGATTGAAATGTATTTTTCCTTAAGATTACATTATAAATAAGGCAACAAAAGTGTATTTGATATTTTATTTCGTTAGAAAAATGGAATAATTTCAAAAACTAGCAATGTTCTTCCTCTAAAAACAATGTAAACCCAATTGTCGAGGAAAATGAACAAATCAAAAGAGAGAAGGAAAAGTAAGACCGTTCATTTTTCTAGGTTCGAAAACAAGTCTTACTGGCCCATCGACCTTATCTTCCACAACTTTAAGATATTATGACCTAAAATTGAGTTGAAGCTCGGAAATTAATGTCTTGAAATTTGACTGTGTGCAGGAACGTGAAATATATAAAAAATAATAACTATGGTTAATTTAATTTACTTTGGTATCATTTCTAACTATTTCTATACAATATAAGATACTGAGGCCAAGACTTGGAATACGTCATCTCGAAGAGTGAGGGGCACAAATGCTTTCCTATTCCTTTACTTTTATACACCTCCATACTTTTATACTATTTCTACAATTTTTGTATACCATATAAGTACGAATGGAAAAATTGTTCACGAAAGGAAAAAAACGCTCTCAAAACTCATATTA
Organism: Melikaiella ostensackeni; assembly: GCA_032362435.1. Classification (NCBI taxonomy): domain Eukaryota; kingdom Metazoa; phylum Arthropoda; class Insecta; order Hymenoptera; family Cynipidae; genus Melikaiella; species Melikaiella ostensackeni. The sequence continues at coordinate 35,301,513 of JAUMHM010000078.1, read as the reverse complement.
TTGAAAATATGAAAAAATGAGAAAGAAATTTCGAGAGCTGATGAAGCTCTATAGATCGATAAAAAAAATTGGAAAAAGTTTATACTTTTCAACAAAGACATCGTCAAAAATCGTTTGCGGTCATAACCGTATAAGCGCTATGAATTTTTTTGTTTCAATTTTTTTTAGGCTCCATTTAACATAAAACGTTTCTGTGAAATTCGAGCAACATATTGCATACTAACATTTGCATACTAATGTAGGATGAGTGAAATCAATTGGAGTATAAGTACTGAATAACCTAGATCAATTTATTAAGATAATATTGTGTTGTCCATAGTGGCAGAAATGGTAACATCGACTGTAAATCCTTATTTTTTGTGAAGTTAAACCATCTCTAATTTCATTTTCTATCCCTTATACAGTTATGCCGTAAGAAACTTAAACTTATGGTACATGCACCACGAATTAATTTTGTATAGAATTTCACTGTTTTCACCACAACTAACTTTGAACTGAAAGTAATGCATCTGTGTCCGTTCCTGTATAATAAAACAAATGGATAGAAATAAAATTTCACGCATTTTAAAGTCAGGCTAACTGTTGCTGTATCCTATTTTCTCAAGACGTTGCCAAGGTAAATTCTGCGTTTGAATTTGGGGACAATATCCGAATCAAAATAAGCCGCACTTTCTTCTGTCAATACGAGTTTTCTTTTTCAATAATACTTCTATTCAAGAATATTACATAATATGTAAATGTATTTGTATCGTGTGACAAATAGAAAAGTTTAATAAAAGAACACGATTGTGTGAAATTTTAAACTCTATTGGAATATTAGATAAGATAATACAGATTAAACAATACAGAGTGTCCTAGAACTACGTGTCCGGGCTTATATGGCTGGATAAAAAAAATAAAATAAACCGAAACTTCCTTTGGCAAAAATGTATTGAAGTTTTAGTTTTTGAGTTACGAACTGAATAAGCTGACCAATCAGGAACGCCACATAGAAAGTTTTGCATGCGTGAGAGGGACGCAATGCTGTGTCAGTGACCGCCTCCTCACTACACGTTATCCCCACCCTGAGAGCTTGCTGTACGTTCGACATGGTGCAGTGCTATGCGGCGTTCCTGATTGGTCTAGCTTAATCATTTCATGACTCATGAACTAAAACTTCAATAAATTTTTGCCGAAGAAAGTTTCGGTTTACTTTTTTTTTTTATACAGCCATACAAGTCCGGACACTTAGTTCTGGGACACCCTAAATTGTAAAACCTGCGAATAGGTTACGTCGTCTCTATTGCAATATAAAGTTGTCATGGCTTTTTGATTCAAACTGCTAAAATTATAATTATTTACACACCTAATCCATTTTGCATTACTTCATTCATCAGCCAATTGCTTAATAATTGAAATCACTGAAGAATTAGTCATTATTTTCACTGATTGACTCTAGTGAAATAAACTTGTGTTTTTTTTTATTCTATTAGTTAAATGCTGTGACACCTTTATTTCATCAATCGAACATTCAATTAAAATATGAGCTGGTTTATGCTGCGTTACACATTTTGCTCAATTTCTTACCCCTCCCCTCCCCCATGTGACAAGTCGTAACAAAATCGTTGGGTCCGTTCTAAATTATCATTGAATATACGCTAGATAAGTTTTGAAATATTTTGATTCTTAGGTTCCTGATCATTTATAAAAAAATTTGGAATGTTTAGGAATATTCTTGAATGTAAGTTACGTTGTTTTAAGTAGGGAGCGAACGATTTGAAATTGTATTTACTCTGTAAATTGGAATTTATCGAAATTTCTCTAATTACTAGTGAAATTTCACATACTAATTCAATTGAAGAAATGTAAGCCACTGGAGATTAGTAGAGAAATTTGATTGGTCGAAATATTGATTATTTCGATAGTGTAAAACTTCAAATTGCTCAGTCAAAATATATGAGGTGCTATTGCTTCAGAATAGAAAACTTAGTGACGAATACAAAAGTTTAATAAAAGAACACAATTGTGTGAAATTTTTGACTCTATTGAAATAATGAGAAGGGAATATTGTGAAACCCATTTCTGAAATTCAGATATTAACCTTCTTCAATTCAGAAAATTCTCTGCAGAAATTAAGTTCATCTCTAAATTAATCTACGTTTCTGAATTTCAGTTTCGAAATGTTGAAGTATTCTTTTTTCTGTGAATATCTAAGCCTCCTTACTCAGTAGAATAATAAAAAATGTATAAGATAAGAGTGGAAGGCGAATGATTTTTTTTATCTCTGACGTCTGAATTTTACGATGTATATTTAGTAATTGTGAATCCTTCAGTATTATTAAAATTCAGGGTCTTTTAAGAGTACATTATGAATAATTAAATAAAAACAGAACTGATACTTAATGTCGATAAGAAAATGGAGTGGTTTTGAAAACTGACAATGTTCCTTCCTTAAAAACAATATGAACTCAATTATAGAGGGTAATAAACAAAGAAGAAGGATGAGAGAAAATACAGACATCAAATTTTCTGGGTATAAAGACAAGTCTCGATCAACCAAATTTATTTTTCAAAATTCCAAAATATTATGAACTGAGATCATTTAACAATTCAGAAATAATTTTACGGAAATTTGGAAAAAAAAGGATAATTCTCAGTCAATAATACTTATATTCAGGGATATGTCAATTTTTGTGAGCATTCATTTGTTCTTAATTCTACTCCTAATTGTTTGAAGGAACTTAAATTGTTTAGACAAACTTAAATTGTTTGAACAAACTCAAATTCTTTAAACAATTTCATATGTTCTAAATATGCAATTTTCGCCATTCTTCTGCAGACCTGAATATTTGTAGGTACTAATTTGTTTCCGAACAGTTTTACTGATTTTTTGAGCCAATAATAATAATAACTTAATAATTCAGATTTATAGAGTAATGTTACAACTTTAAACATAAGTTCGAAATTTACCAATATTTTCAATTAAAAGCAACAAACTCAAAGAATTTAACATTGTTTCAAACAGAAAGCGAAGGAAATTTGGTCAGCGGAGTGGAAAACTGAAGAAAACAAAAACTCCCGATCTTGCAAATTATTCAGCCTTGCAATATGATCTTCAGAATTCATCAAAGAATAAATATCAGTTATAAATTTCAAAATTGAGTTATTTTATGGTACTCTTATGGGTCCCCAAGGAATGCCTCATAAACGACAAACACGATCAAAAATCCAATTTTTTATTTCAGAAAAAAAGTAAAAATATCTCCTAAAATACTGTAGTATTTAAGGAGTAAAAAGTTTGATTGAAAAAATCATTCTGTTCAGAACAAAAGCAGAATGGATTTATAGCTGTCGATTTGGGAAAATAAACTGGAAATAAGTTGAAAAATATTGCAAAACTTACCAAAAGATACTGCGAGAATTTACAAAAATGGCATTATAAGAAACACATCTGTCACGATGCGTGTTCCTACAGTTTCACTGATTTTTTGAGCCAATAATAATAATAACTTAATATTTCAGATTTATAGAATAATGTTACAACTTTGAACATAAGTTCGAAATTTACCAATATTTTGAATTAAAAGTAACAAACTCAAAGAATTTAACATTGTTTCAAACAGAAAGCGAAGGATTTCAATTTGTGGTGAGGAGTCTCAAATTGCCAGTGAGGATCTCAATTACTATGTACTCCATAAAAACAAAAATCAGTGACTCTAATTTGATATCATATTACTGGGTCAAACAAGAAAGAAACTTTTTACACGACGACTATGTAAATATACCTTGGTATTATCTCCGCTTATCTCTATACAATGTTAAATATCAATACTGAAATTTTAACATGTACTTTCGAAACAAGCTCTATAAAATTTATGATTTTTTTTCTGAGAAAATGGTTGCTAGGTGTATTTCTTCAACATAATAGTACTTGAAATCGTAAAATAAAAATGAAGTAATCCAATTTCTCTACGAAATGTGTCTAATTTTTTTACAGAAACATAGAACGCCGCATTGTATGATTTTTTTTCAATTAGTATATCAAAAATCGAATCAAAAGTATTTAAATTATATTGAAGTAACATATTCGATTATCACGTTCTACGGATCTTGCAAACATATTGAACATTCTTGGAAAGATACCATTCGATACAAAAAATCTGCCAAATACAGCTACTTTTTTTATGAAGTACCCGATCAAAAATTTCTGAATGAATTTTAAAAAGCCATGCTAGACATTATGAAACTTGGTGAGATTAGAAGAGAATAGAATTTGATTTCTGCATCTACATCTTCCTTGGACTTTTACATATATACTAGTTATAAATTCAGACATTTTCACTTTTCTGATGCTTTGTATATTATGCCATCACTCTTCTGTACACAGAAATTAATAAAAATTATTTTGCTTATACTTTATAAAAAAAATTTCAAATATATTTGAGTATGAGTTTTTTTTAAATCGATTGGACAACTTTTATTTCATGAATTCATGTAGTTGTACTTGGCAGTTATTCTGCACCGCAGATGTTTAAGGTGGAATTTCATGTTTTTTCGTAATTCAAATAAAATAAGATAGTTGCGCTGAATTAATTTATTTTTATGAAGTTTATAATTCACTGAACTTTAAAAATTAAATTGTTTTTCGTTTAATTTTCTTCAAAAGGTGATTAAATAAATTAAATTCATTCATTCCTTTTCAGTTGATTGGTACATTTATTCAATTTTAATTTGGATTTGATTCTGTAATTTCAATTTAAAATGGAAAGGGTGGCTGAGTTCACCGGACCTAACCGATACTTCATTTTTCATAATATTCCATAGAAATATATTCTATTTTCTTGAAGCTTTTTTTCCTTCATGATAATGAAACAACGATTGAAGGAGAAATAATTTTACTTTTCTTTCTTGAAAACTATTCAAGGTATCAAAAATTCCTGCAATATGTATCGTGAATCTGTTGCTACTGACTTCTCGTTAAAATTTGGTGACAATGGTTTGATAAATTGAAATGGAGAGGGGAGTATAGGTGAACAAATCCATTTTTGAACATAGAATATGATTGATTAAAGTTTTAAATTAATGTGTGTATCATGTTTTTCTAAAATACATATTAAAAATGTGTTACCATAGACTTCTAGGTCAAATGTTAGGGAAAATGTTGAGATGAAAAAACATTATTGTGAAAATGTTAAATTGTTTTCCTGTGCTTACCTCTTCAGCCTAATTCATCCAACCGATCGACACCAATTTAAATGACAATTCTGTAGCAACATATTCTCTATACACATTGCAAGATATCAATAATTCTTGCAATATGTCTTGAGAATATGTTGTTACTTCTCGTTCGAATTTGCTGCCAATCGGTTTGATAGATTGAAATGTAGAGGTGAGCGCATAATATTTCGTATTAATGTGAAGTAGATGGATTGCACTTACGCAGGAAGTCGAAGATGAACACGACAGTGAGGAAAATTCCCATGAGGATCTTCATTTTTGTGGCAGATTGCAATCTGCGATCTACAACCGGTTACTAATGATTTTTTTCACTGTATCCGCGGCTATTTATACATAATCATCACGTGATGACTCAGCCTCTCTTGTTTTCCAAGAAAATGGGTTACATCATCTCAATTTCAACATAACGCAATTACAAGTAATTAGTTCAAACTCGAAAAAATATAATTATTTACACATTTAATTTATTTCCCAACGCTTTCTGTCCCCAGCGAAGCTGTGTCCTTCACTTCGCCACGTGCACCATTTGATATTAAGAGAGAGATGGTGGGAAGGGTTAGTGAACGATTACAATTGCTTGTGTAAAAATCTTTCTCCCTTACAATTAAGCGACATAGCGACCTTTCACTCATAGATTCTACATTATTCGCAGCTATTTCAAACGCTCGCCCTGAAAAATCTCCATATTCACCCCTAGACCATTTTAAATTATCATTAAATAATCTTTAGATGAGATTCGAAATATTTTGACACTTAAGTTCTTTATTATTTATAAAAAATATTATAGAATATTTCTGAAATTAAGTTACTTTGCTCTAAGGAGGGAGCGAAAGATTTTAGATTGTGTTCACCCCCTGAATTGGGCTTAGTGAAATTTCACTAATTACTAGTGAAATTCTATATACTAATTTAATTCGAAAGTAAGCCACTGGAGATTAGTAGAAAAATTTGATTAGTCGAAATATTGACTAATTCGCTAGGTTAAAACTCCTAATTGCTTAGTGCAAATATATAAGGTGGCGCTCAAAGCGATGGATGCAAGGATCCAGATTTCGCATCGTAAAATTTTGACATGCATAATTATGTTATTTTTAGACAGGTCTATCAATTAAATTTCGAGAAAAAAATGCTTCTCGTTACGTTCCGCTTCAAGATGGGTTACGTGACAAATAGAAAAGTATATTGACATAACGCAATTGTGTAATGTTTCAAAATTTATTCAAGCAATAAAAAGGCAGTATTTTGAAGTTTGTAAATGAGCTTTGTCATCTCTGTTCCAACATAACGTGTTTATGAGAAATTGATTCAAAGTGGAAAAATTGGAATTATTCAGAGATGTCATCTATTTCATCACACTTTATTTACCGGCGACCCTGAGTCGTTCATTTTATCACGTGCACCATTTAATATCAAAAAAATCTACAGAAAAAGTTTACTCACTGATAATTGACTGAAACTTGTAATTAAGCTGCGTCATCTCTATTTCAACATAACATATTCATGATTTGCTGCTTCAAATTCGAAAAATTATAATTATTTACACATTTAATCTATTTGAGTTTACTTTATTATTCAGCAAACCTAAGCCGTGTACTTCATCACGTACACCATTCAATATGCTACGCTTATGCTACATAATTTTTGTGAATATTTTCAGCCATGTTTTATTAATAATAATTGAGATCCCTACTACCCAAGACACCTAAATTACAAAATAGTTAGAAGTGACTTGAATGAAAAAAAAGAAAATTAAAATAATATGGAACATGCAGTACAGGAACTATGCACTCCTTGAAAATTGAAAAGTAAAAAAAGCTGTGTCATCTAGTATAAAAATACTCGCAAATAACTTCATTTTTTACCATTTTTTTCAAATTCCTAGGACATATCTCCAATTATTCAATATTAGGTTTTAAATTATCACTAAATTGATTGCCTGTCGTTATGTCTGCATTTTAACAATAGTAAATTCTTTTCTAAATACAAATTTAAGTCCAGGATTTTCTTTTATGAATCACTTTCTCCTAAAAAAATCGCGTATGTGCTCCTTATTTACTATATTATTACTATATTATTACTATAATATATTTTTATTGTAAATCAATGTTCTTCACATTCATTAAAACTATCTTTAGAATATGATGTCATATTTCTAAAGAAACGTTTGAGTTCATTTGAAAAAAGCATGTAAGCTGTACCTTGGTCTGATTTAAAAAAATATGCCCCTAACTCTTCTTTTCTCAAGGGATGCAATCGCGAATTTATTTCGTCCTGATTGATATGAAAAGTGATAATATGAGATGTGATTGCAAAGTTTTATAATCATAGGAATAAAATTATAGTCTGCAGACGTCTTTTTGTCAAGCGTTTTTTTTGTGTTGAAAATTCGAATATAGCGCATTCCTTTAATTTTAAAGTAATATCTTCCAAACATACAGAATCCGTTGTACTTTGATGGATTCTATATATACACCAAGGTTGGTTGAGATATCTCATAAATTGATTAAAATTCATGGGGACCTCGATTTAGAGAGGGTCTCGAGTATGGCTTGCTATGATCATGAGGCTCTTCCAAGAATTTCTACGAAGTAAACATTCAGGGGGTACTGCGTAGCTCCACTGAGCTCAAGTGCCTCTCTCTCGGCTCTTTGGACCTCCTCATCAACGAATGTGAGGCTGGTGGCAATCCTCTCTATCACCTCCTTGGACCCCTCATCAACGAATGCAAGCTGCCTGAAATTCTGGGAAGGCGATAAATGGAGGGCAATTAAATAGAGGTTCCAGTGTATTTCATTTTTAGTGCTCAAAATCATGTTACAGATAATAATTCCCGGTAGCGGTTTGTTTCTTTTTCGCATTTCGTCTTTAGGCAGATTTTTTTGTTCGCGTATGAGTATTTAGAATCTTGTCCTATTTTTTTCTTGATAAAATTAAAATTCTAGACCCTAATGCCAATTTAAAATACATCTTTTTTACAACATAAAAAGTTTTAGGAAACGAGTTGGCATAAACTGAAACAGGTTTCTTAAATGCGATTAGTGCTCAAAATCATGTTACAGATAATAATTCCCGGTAGCGGTTTGTTTCTTTTTCACATTTCGTACTTAGGCAGATTTTTTTGTTCACGTATGAGTATTTAGAATCTTGTTCTATTTTTTTCTTGATAAAATTAAGATTATAGACCCTAATGCCAATTTAAAATACATCTTTTTTACGACTTGAAAAGTTTTAGAAAACGAGTTGGCATAAACTGAAACAGGTTTCTTGACTCCGATCATCTAGGCAATAAAAGGACCTCAATAAGCTCCAAAGTTTTACTTTAAGTCATTTCCGTAAGCTCGAGAGCTTTCAATAGCAAGAAAGCAGGATGGAAGTTGAAGAAATGAAATGGATTTGATAGTGTGAGAGTTCTTTGGTCGCGTTTTGTTCTCTCGAAGATGGCTTTAGAGATGTAAAGGCAGCTAAGTCGGAGGTTTAAGGGCAAAGAGGTAAAAGTAAATTCGGATTCTGCTATGGAGGCCCATGGATGGCAGAACAACGGCGAAGTTTGGAGGCTTCTCAAGCCAATAAGGGTTTACCCTTTCAACCGTCGCTAAGCCCGAAAGCTCTCGGCAGGGAAAAAGTTGCTAACAAGATCATTGCAGCGTGATAAGTGTACGTATTAAGTTCAGGTCGGTAACCTGTAAGTAGACCTCGCAAACGCAGTAGTCCGAATAGAATGACAGGCTATGCGATTGGGACTTAGGAAGCTTCCCAAGTGCGAAACTCGCCTGGAACTTTTATTCTTATACTTTTGCGACGTGTGCTCGTTCCGATTTCTCGGATATGGGATACTCTATAAAGCTCGACAGAAGTGAGACCTTCACGTCTCACTGAACAAAGTGGAGTTGTACCACTTTCTACAGATTCGACTTTATTGCCAATGTGCGACCTTGCACGAAACGTGAAACTTTTTTAATTCTAAGCAGATGCCTTTTATGGTTTCTGAAAAAGCTATAGAAAGCGAAAATACATTTCGCATGTAGCTATTTCATCTTTTTTAATATAAAAGGGAAATCTGTTTCTATTGAGCCATTAGACTCGGAAATTCTGACTTTTATGGATTCATAGACTACGCAGTAAGACGGAGCGAAATATATATTTTTCAAAATCGAAGGAGGTTCACAAGTTGTAGTTTGGTACCTGGATCTCCCACACAAAATTACAGATATAAAAATATGTTTCTTATGTTTGCGCATCCAAAATGAAGCTCAAAATAACGAATAATAGTGATTTTTGGTTATTTTGGTGCGAAATCGATTTTTGAATTGTTGGAAAGGGTTCTAAAATTTAGTATTCACAACTATAATTATCTTCTATAAACTATGCAGCACTGGAAAAATCCGTGTGCATCGTGAATTGTCATTAAACTTGAAAAAATGATAAAAATAATGTTTTTATTTAATCAAATTATACTTTTCTTATTGATAACGATTTTTTTATTGGCGGAGAGGTTTCAAAAACATAGTTCTTGTTATTCTCACACATCGTAAATGGTCATTAAGCTGAATAAATTAATTGAAGTCATGACTTTTGACTATTTTACTTCAGAAATAATTTCGGAAATTCAACTTTTTGGGTTTAAAAGTAAACTGTTTCTTGTAACATTCGACTTTTTAGCTTAAAAACTCAATCGTCTTCTTGAAAATTCATCTTCCTTGGTTGAAAATATATATTTTCTTCTTGAAAATTTAACTGTCCTGTGAAAAATTCATGTTTATCACTTGAAAATTCAACTATTTCGTTAAAAATAAAATTATTTTTGGTTCAAAATTCTTTTTTTTTGTAAGTTCAAATATTTTGTTGAAAATAATTTTCCATGGTTGAAAGTAATCTCTTCTGGTTTGAAACTCATCTTTCTTGGTTGAGAATTCGACTTTTCATCTTGAAAATGTCTACTTGGCTTGAAAATTCAAACTTCTGAGGTTGAAAATGCAACTGTTTGGTCGGTTATTTTTTTCTTCCGAAAATTCAACTATTTTGTTGAGTATTCATCTTTGCAGGTAGAAAATTTAACCTTCGGGTTGAAAATTCATCTTTGGCGTCAGAAAAATCATCTTTTTCGGTTGAAAATTCATCTTTCTTAGTTAAGAGTTTTTTTGTTGTTGAAAAATTCATCTTTTCGGGTAGAAAATTAATCTTTGTTGGTGAAAAATTCATCTTTCTCTGTTGTAAATAACTTTATTGTTGAAAATTCAAATTCTCAAGGTTGAAAATTCAACTCTTTTCTGTGAATCTCGACTTCTTGTCTTGAAAATTCAAATATTTGTTTGAAAACTCATCTCCGTGGGCTGAAAATTCAACTAATTGATTACAAACTCATCTTTCATGATAAAAAGTAATCTTTTCTGGTTTAAAATTCATCTTTTTTTGGTTGAGAATTCAACTTTTCAGCTTGAAAATGTCTACTTGGCATGAAAAATAAAAATTTTAAGGTTGAAAATGCAACAGTTTGGTTGGTTTTTTACTTCTTTTGTAAATTCAATTATTTTGTTGAGAATTTATCTTTGTAGGTAGAAAATAAAATTCATCTTTTTGGCTAGAAAAGTAATCTGTGTTGGTAAAAAATTTATCTTTCTCGGTTGAAGATAACTTTATTTCTGAGAATTCAAATTTTTAAGGTTGAAAATTCAACTCTTTTCTGTGGAGCTCGACTTTTTGGCTTGAAAATTCGAATATTTGTTTGAGAACTCATCTTTGTAGGCTGAAAATTCAACTATTTGGTTAAAAAATCATTTTTAAGGTGAAAAGTAATCTTTTCTGGTTAAAAACTCATCTTTCTTTGTTGAGAATTCAACTTTTCAACCTAAAAACGTGAACTCGGCTTGAAAATTCGAAATTTTAAGGTTGAAAATGCAACTGCTTTGTTGAATTCTTTTTTTTAATTCAACTCTTTTGTTGAGAATTTATCTTTGTTGGTAGAAAAATCAACTTTATGGTTGAGAATTCATTTTCTGTGGCGGGAAAATCATTTTTTTTGGCTAAAAATTTATCTTTCTTGGTTAAAAGTTTTTTTGTTGCTCAAAATTCATCTTCTCAGGGAATAAAGTAATCTTTTTTGTTGAAAAAGTTATCTTTCTCGGTTGAAAATAACTTTATTCTTGAAAATTCAAATTTTTAAAGTTGAAAATTCAACTCTCGTGTGAAAAGCTCGTCTTCTTGTCTCGAAAATTCGAATATTTGTTTGAAATCTCATCTTCGCAGGCTGAAAATTCATTTATTTGGTTTAAATATTATCTTTTACAGTGGAAAGTAATCTTTTCTAGTTCAAAACTCACCTTTCTTAGTTGGGAATTCAACTTATCAGCTTGAAAATGTCTACTTGGTTTGAAAATTTAAAATTTTTAATTTAAAAATGCAACTGTTTGGTTTATTTTTTTTTCCTTTCAAAAGTTCAACTATTTTGTTGAGAATTCAACATTTTATCATCTTTTTTGTTGAAAACACATCTGTTTTGGCGGAAAATGACTTTTTTGTTAAAAATTCTGATTTTTAAGGTTGGATATTCAACTTTCTTCTGAAAAATTTGTCTCTTTTGCTTGAAATTTCAACTATTTGGGTGTAAAAGCAACTATTTGGTTGAAAATTATATTTTTCATTGAAATGCAACTATTTGATTGAAAATTCATCTTATTTGATTGAAAATTCATCTTTTATGGTAAGAAAGTCATTTTATTGGTTAAAAATACATCTTTCTTAGTGGAAAATAACTTCATTGTGAAAAATTCGAATGTTCAAAGGAGAATATTAAACTCTCTTCTGAAAAATTCATATTTTTGGGTTAAAAATTCATCTTTCATGGTTGAAATTTTTCTTTAAATTCAACTTTTTAGTGGGAAAACTTATATTTTTTGGTCCGAAAGTCAACTGTTTTCATCAATGAAAATATCGTTGTGAAAAACTTATTTCGGAAACTAAGAAATTTCGCAATTGAAAACTTATATTTGTAAAGGTCTTAAAGGATCAAAAGTAGAAAAATGTAGAATCTCGTTTCTTCGACAACCATTGATGTGTCAGTTCCCCTCGAACACGAAAATGCTGCTTATAGAAGGTACACAATGTTTTCGAGAGACTTCAATAATAATTTTCTCATCTCTTTAGATTCAGTTATACGGTCTGAATGAACCGCTTTATCGCGTCGTCTTTAGATAGCAGTTCACTATACGTATACTGTATATATGGTACATCGAAATCGAAATCAGCGACCTTAAGAACCCACTTGTACCAAGTTTTGGGCACATCTGTGCGAATTTTAAAATTTTGATTGCCATGTTGGATCGGCCATTTTGAATTTGAAATTTCCGACGACAAAATCGAAATCAATGACCTCAAAGCCCCCTTAAACGAAGTTTCATGTAAATCTGTTAAAATTTTCAAATTTTGGTTACCATCTTTGATCCGCCGTTTTGAATTTGAAATTCCTGAGTCAAAATTGAAATCAGCGACCTCAAAAACACCCTTGTACGCAATTTTATTTAAATCTGCAAAAATTTTGAAATTTGGTAGCCGTATTGGCTCCACCATTTTGAATTTGAAATTTCCGACGTCAAAATGAAATCAGCGACCCCGAAGTCCCTCTTATACCAAGTTTCCTAAAAATCCGACGAAATATTGAATTTTGGCAAGTTTTCGATGTCTCTCAGTCCACTGTTCCCCCCCCCCCCCAAATGAAGAAAGCCACACGTAATTAATGGGCGTTTCCTATTTTGACTAAACATAGCTCTCAATTAAAACTCATTATATACAAAATTGTTAACATATTATGCACTTAATCATAAGGATGCTATTTCTCTTACTTTATACAGTACAAACTTGCATTTGGGCTCAAAAGAATTGTATAAGTTTTATGATTACAGTAAGGCAAAAATGGAATAAATAATAACTAAATTTAACTTGTTCTGAACAATATTAATTTCGAGCCCAGGGCTTTCTTGTGCTGGTGTGAAGTCACAGCGGGGTGCTCCTACCGGCATTCAGAACTTTTCTTTACGCTATAATCCGGAGCCTGGAAAGAAGAAACAGATACTTTCATATCCAAAGTCGTAGGTAAGGGGGCATCAACGAAATAGTGAATTGATAGTTCTTTTCAAATTTTCTAAATTTCACTGTAAAATATAAGTTCAAGTAAACAATTACTTAACTCGCGAACCATTTATCAATCGATTAAAAAGTTAGTATTATTGTGAAACGACCGTTCAGTAAGAAATGGCGTTTTCACGCACATTTCAGACGCGTTAAACTAATTAGCAAAATATATATGGGTCATTCATTTATTGGCTTCAGAGAGTAGTTTTAGGGAAAATATTGACCAAGAAAAGCCCAATTGCTTTTTGCTAATAACATTATATACAAATTGTCTTCAAACAAATGGTGTATTTCGTAAAAATGCAACTTTTCCATATTCAACATTTTCCGTGAAATCATCATTTTTCGATGAAATCGACCAAAAATGCATATAAAGTTCGCACTATAGCAATTGAGTCGATATGAAAATGGTGAATTTGATGAAAAGTAGCGTTTTCAGCCTTCTAAATATTTATATCAGAGAAAAGCAAAGGCTTCACTGAAATTATTTCCATAAATGTTTTATTTCGTATAATAGACCTTATAGCTCCATATAAAAACGAGATCGCTGAACTTGATAATTAGAAATTGGCAGCTCTTTTAACAATAAATTTGTTATTTGATCATTCTGTAGTCGGCTTTATAGTCGGCACGTGCTATCGAAATTAATTGATCTGCTAATTTCGTTATAATCTTCTCTTCTCTTCACTTCGTCCTATTTGAAGACCAAAAATTTGTTTAAAGAGATATAAGTTACCAGAACAAATAGTTCGGTGTAGTTCAATTTTACCTGTACAACTATAAAACCGTGTGACTATGAAATGTCTGATATACATATGTTATCGGGAATTTATTTGCATTATATTGCAACAATAGTATATGAAAAAGGTTGACACTTAAATAATTTTTAGTAACTCTGAATTACACGAAAATATGTAAGGGTGAAATATTGATTTTTATTTCACGATAAGAGGACTTCTTGGTATATAAGTTGAATGAAAATATTGTCTATTGTACCCAAATTTTTGTCTGCGTAGTGAGAAATTCATAACAACAATTTTAACATAAATTTCTCATTGAACTTCAAGGATGCTTAGGTAAAATAAATTTTTTGTTTATAAATTCCTCACTATGCGGATTCAAATTTAGGTGTACTGTAAAACATTTTCACTTCATTTAGACACTTGAAACTCATTCTATCGTGAAATAAAAAAACAATATGTCACTTTTGGATATGTTCATGTAATTCAAACGCAACAAAAATTCTTTTAATGTCTTCATTCTTCATGTATTATTTGTTGCAACATATTGAAGGTGTATTTCTGAGAACATACACCACACACTTCATTGTCAAATAGTCGAGAAAGTTGATATAACTCTAAGAAAATAGCGAAAAAGTCGAGTTTTATCAATTTCAAGATCATTCAGGTAGCGTAACAAATATTTCAATTGCATTATTGTTATATAGATATAAATTCAATTGCTCCGACTCTTTTTTCTTGTAATTTAGACCTCATAAAAAATGTTCTTCTCAAATAAGATTTGTATTGCTCTTAGTGCTTTTTGACTGTATCTACGAGGCGAAAACAGAAAAACTATTGTTTTTTTAATGAAACTTTAGGGGAGTGTTTTTGACTCCTAAAAGAAGGTTTTCATCCCTATTAGAACTGCGAACGAAAAACTCACTTTTTTTCGATACCTTCTCAGTGCAATACTACTCATAAACTCAGACTTGCTCAGTTTTCCATACTATACCAATGTTTGAAAATCATTTTGCTTACACATTCAATCCCGCCAAATTTTATAATGTCTAGCATGGCTTTTTATAATTTATTTTAAGAACTTCTATAATAGAGTACTTTATTTAAAAAGTGTTGGAGTACAACGATAATTAGTCACTCTTTTTAGCATACAAAGTGGGGGTCAGATCAGCCTAGGCAGGGATAAGCTTCAGGGTCACTGAGTGTGGTTGCCCTCCAGTTCTCACTCGCCTGTCGATACATAAAGATTGTTACATAATTTGCTTTTCAAATAATTCTCAGTTCACATCTCATTAATAACCTTATGTACTGATTCTGTAAAATATATACGGTGTCTATGTGAAGTGCATTGTGTTGTTAATGTGTTTACCCTATTTCTGATCTTGACATCCCAATTTATTACAACTTTATCTCTAATTTAAATTTGCTATTTTGAGCCACTGCCAACAAAAAGCTTATGAATAATTTGTAATAATTTTTTTCAAAATACTTGGCCGACTTTTATTTCACAAATTCATGTTCTTCTACTTGACGCATTTTTGTCATCGCAGATGTTTTTGGTGGGATTTTATGTATTTTCGTAATTTGAAAAAAAACTAAAATAGTTACGTTCAATTAGAATAATTTTCTTTAAATTACTAATTTACTGAATTTGAAAAATGAAATTAATTGTTCAATCAATTTTCGTTGAAAGCTAATTAAATAAATAAATTTTCATTTGAAAATGAAAAGCGTGGCTTGATATTTTTTATTTTGTTGGAGTTTTTTGAATTTATAATAATGGCCCAATGTTTGTAGAAGAAATAATTTAATTTTTTTTCCTTAAGAACTATTCAAGAAATCGAAAATTCCTGCAATATAAATCGAGAATCTGTTGCTACTGACTTCTGCTTAAAAATGGGTACCAAACTACCAATTGCTCCGATAGATTAGGATGAAAAGGTGAGCGCAGATAAAAAAATCGACTTTCAACACAAAATGTGTGTACTTTCACATTACAACAGCCCACTTAGTCGCTTGTCAATAAGGTTCAACTTCAGACAGAATTCACTTCGAAGTTCACCCATACTGACAAGCGATAAAGTGGGCTGTTTTAATATGGACGTATATCGTATGAATACGATTAACTAAAGTTGAAAATTAATGAGAATATCGTGCTTTTCTGAAAAGCATCTCGAGGATATGTTGCCGTAGATTTCTAGGTCAAATATCAGGTTACAAGTTTGAATGAAAAATGCATCATTGTTTATTGTTGAATGACTGTACAAAAATTACATTTTTCACCTGTGCTCACCTCTGCAGCCTAATATATCCAACCGATTGACACCAAACTTTGATGAAAAGTCTGTATCAACATATTCTTGATGCATATTACAAGAACTTTTGAAATCTTGAATAGTTTTAAAATTTTTACTATTCATGTCATCTCTACATTTTTATTTTTTACATTGAATATGTAAAATTTTCAAAATTATTCAAGATTCAGGTGAAACCAGCTTTGCTATGTGGCTCCCGGATTAACGCCCCTTTGCCTACGCCTGTGGATGGGAGCCTTGGCACGGTATCTGTTTCTTCTTTAGAGGCTTCAGATTATAGTGAGAAGAAAAGTTCTGAATGCCGGTAGGAGCACCCTGCTGTGACTTCAGACCAACACAACGAAGCGCTGGCCTCAAAATTAATATTGTTCAGAACAAGTTACATTTAGTTATTATTTATTCCATTTTTGCATCACTGTATTCACAAAACGTACACAATTCTTTTGAGCCATGTGCAACTTTGTACTGTATAAAGTAGGAGAAATAGTATCCTTATGATTAAGTGCATGATATGTTAACAATTTTGTACATATTGAGTTTCAATTGATAGCTTTCATCAGTCAAAATATGAAAGACTTGCCGTAATTTTTTTCGGAATTCAAAAATATTTATCTACAAAGAAACAGTGGGTTAAAGTTCAGTAACGACGACCAGACACCAAAAATTGACGCTTTTTTACTTGTCGCATGCTGTATTCTTGAAACTTAATTACTTATTTGGATGAGTGCTACATTACGTGATGTGGAATAAAATAAGCTTTCTTTTAATCTATGTGCCGTTTTCTTGTGATTTTTTTTCACTGAGTAGTTAAGAGTATAAGTGACGAATTTAAGTGGAGCGTTCCTAAATGAAACGCATAGGAGTGGTGGATTTACATAAGGGCACATGAGGCACGTGCCCAAGGCCCTCCACAAGGTGTGGGCCCCAATAAAATGAATATCTTTTTTTCATTCTATCACCACTATCGAATTAAATCATATATTTTCAGGCACTCAAAAAATGCAATTACTTTTCAAAACTGATTTATCATGTGAAACACTTATGTGGAATCAAAAATTATGTGACACAAGTTAACTTTCAATATTGAATAATTGGAAATAAAATGATAATAATTGTCTTTCAAGAGTCTTATATAATTTTAATGTCTAGAGAATATTTTTCAACTAATATGCACATCGCGAATGTGGTTTATATTAGCCATGCAGCTCTAATTTCAAAACAAAGGATAAGTTGAATCTCACAAGATGTCCCACTGTAGAGAAGCCCATAGATGTCAAAGAACTACGACAGAATGTTTACACTTCTTTAAGTCGCACGCCATCTTGCGTTCGGCTTTTGTTTTCGCGAGTCGCAAAATACCTTGAACGATTCAGGCGTCTGCTATCCGAGAACATACATCATTCAGCTGGGACTGAACAGATAGGTATCGTCAATAGCAAGAGTTCCTATTCTTGAGTAATAGAATGAATATTACAAGTTAGTTTTAATAGTGTGATTTAATTTTCTTCTGCATTTAAGTAACCGTGAAATATGTGAAGTACTTGAGATAATGTAGTAAATTATCATTGTATATTTTTGGGGATTTTTTCCTGTGAGGTAAGAAAATATATTGTGATCTAATAAGTATCACATGTTGACTTATTTACAATACATTAAAAATATTTCTAAAAAAAACTAGGAGAGTTAAAAATGAGTCAACAGACTGATCGACACAAAGGGACACGCGAATATGAAAGTAGTGCAGCTAACGCAAAACCAATTCAGGAAAGAAGGAAAAGGATGATGAAACTCTTGCAAAAATACGTCGCATGTCCGAGTTCCTTGTTATTAATATTCAACCAGCATCTTCAAAAAATATACATGAAAGTGTTTATTCCAAACCAGCTTCAGGAGGAAATATTTCGAAAGAAGAGTCACCTGTTCCAACATTAGAAAATGTGAATCAGATTAAAAGGCAGTCTTAATCTTTGAACGACCGAAATATAAGTTCTTGTGCTGCGCCATCTCCAGAAGATAATGTTTTGAATCGAATGTTATCTAATCTGAATTAAATAAATGATAGAGAGATGAATATGGAAATGTATATTTTTTTGTGTTGAACTCATCAGAAATAATTTTCCTCAATGGATGAAAAACTTATTTATACATTTTTATTCTCAATGAATATGAACATTCTTGCTAAAATACAGTAATTTCATTTTCAAACTTCTTATTCTGTGTCTATCAGCGTGTATTTTCACGTAGATTATATGTTTTCAGATCCAAAACGAATGTAATAAAGGTTTGTTGAATGACATAGGATTGTGGCCTTCAGAAATGACAAATAATGTTGATTATTGAATCAAGAATTTTAATGTAAATATAAAATATTCTAAAGATAGTCAGCTGTTTGAAGAAAAGTCATTGAAGCAGCAAGATCAAAACAGAATGAGAAACTGTAATGTTGGCTTCTTTTATCGTACAACTCAAACTGGTGAACGAATACATCGTTCATGGCTATGCTTTTCGCCAAGTACTGGCCGTTTATACTGTTTCTTCAGTGAATCATTTGGAACGAAGGACAATCCATTTTTCTCTTATGGTTTTTGTGATTGGAACCACGCTCTTCAATGTTTGTTGCAACACGAAACATCAGCTACTTACTTGAAATCGCTAATCAGTTTTAATAATATGAAGAAACAGTCTCCTCGCATAGATGTGGAACTAGAAAAACAAATTGAAAATTTTGCTCAATACTGGCGTAAAGTTTTAAAGCGTGTTATAGACGTGATAATGTCTTTAGGTGAACATAGTTTTGCATTTAGAGGAAGTAGTGAAACTTTAGGATCGCCAGATAATGGTAATTTTCTAGGTATTATCAAATTTTTGGCAGAATATGATCCTTTCCTAAAAGAAGACATAGAGAAGTATGGAAATTGTGGGAGTGGAAACGCGAATTATTTATCTTCTACGATATATGAAGAACTTATTGAAGAAAGTGGAGGTGCTAGACATAAAGAAATCATGAGGCATTTAAAGATAGCCAGAATTTATTCGGCTTCACTAGATGGGACAAAAAGAGAGGTACTCAAAACCAACTCACTATAATACTAAAATACGTTGAAGGTGATAAGCCTGTTGAGGGATTTTTAAAATTCCTACAAAATTGACGTCACAAAGTTATAGATATGTTTGCTGGCTCGAATAATTTCTTACAGGAGAATGATCTGGATTTGAAAGATTGCAGAGGCCAATCATATGATTTTGCCTCGCCTATAAGTGGCAGGTTCAATGGTTTACGGGCTTTGATAAAGCAGAGGAATAATTCAGCTGTTTGGATCGCATGTTTCGGTCACTCATTGAATCTAATCGGAAAGAAAGCCTCAAGTGCATCACCTTATTGGACAGAATGTTTCGTGTTTCAGCAGAGGTTTTACATATTTTTTTCGGTGTCAGATTCTCGTTGGCCCATGTTCGTTGATATTTTGCATGCAAATAAAGCTACTGGTAAAAGGATAATTGTTCCTAAAAGAGCAGAATGCACTTGATGGTCATGTCGTCCTAAAGCTAATAAAGCCTTCATCAAGAGTTATTCATCGATATTAGAAGCTTCATTTACAATCATGATTAGTGATGAATATGAGTCAAAAACACGATGTGAGGCTGAAGCATTTTAGAGAATAATGTGTACTTTAGAAACTGGTATTATGGCCTCGTTTTGGAATGACGATTGAATCCTCTCGATTATAGTTATGCACCAGATGCTAAATTTACTCCTTCTTATAAGTTTCACATATCAGAATTCATACCCTTGGTCGACATATTTGTCAGTTCTTCAGATGAAAGAATTGCAGCATATGAAATAATTAAATTGCGATTAAGGTTTTTATCGAAATTCAATGCATTAATTTCATCGGAAGTAGCACAGAGTGCTCAAAGATTACTTAGTATCTACAAAGATGGACTCTAATTTAGAAATGGAATTTCCTCTACTCTAACAATTTTGTTCTGAGTTGCTCGAATTCAAATTTGGAACTGGAGTTAGCAGAGAACAAGCCATGTCCTCATTGATTATTGAAGAAGGAGTACGAGAGACCTTTTCAAATACTGAAATGGTCTCAAGAAATTACTTAATCTTTGATGATGAGCAATTGTATTGGAGCGAGGTCATTTTCAAAATTGGATCTAGTGAATGATCCATCTAGGGTATCAATGGCTCAAAAGAGGCTAAACAACTTAACTATCATAAGCATGGAGCGTGGCATTGTACATGATATTAATATCGACGATATAATGAAGAATTTCGCTGAAAAGAAAGCACGGAAACGCATCATTTGATTTTATATAAAATGAGAAGATTTCTTACGAAGTACTTCGAATTCTCTGATTGTTTGTTATTTATGCTATGTACATATTCATGTATCATCTACGTATTATATAATTTTTGGTATATCTGAGAAATTGAAAAAATATGTAATAAATACTGTGAAAATTTGTGATTTTAAATCCCTTACGAGGGGGCCCCCACACTATTAGTGCCCAGGGGCTCACTAAACCTAAATCCGGCGCTGGTTGTTGTTTCTTAAACATTAATAAGAATTCTAACTGTTGAATGCTTTATAAATTGCATTTAAATATTAAATTTCATTAGGCAAAACTTTTCACGCTTAATATATTTTTTTTTCCTATTTTTTGAACAAATAGGTAATAAATAAATAGGTTTGCTATTTTCAAACCCGAAATTTTCTTTACATGATTTTTTTAGGCATCAGAACATTATTTAAAATCCAACGCGCAGCACCTAGATAACGGTAAAAAAGCGAAAATATTTCCATTTTCGGAGGCGACGAGAGAAACAGAAATAGTATTCCAGTACCTTCCGTAGAATCGTCGATTTCCGATTTTATTTCCTAGCTCACGTGGTGGCAATATCGGGCGTTATCGGGCGATAATATTTTGAGTATCGAGCAGCAGACTACGTATCTCACGTGTGGCTGGAATGTTGGATAAAAGCTGTGGGTGGAGGGGTGGTGGGAAAAGTCTCTGCCCTCTCACCTCACAGCCGACTAGTTTTTCGTTAGCTCGTCGTCCCGTGAAATCCGTTACACCCTGCCAGCCTCCAGCAAGGGTTGTGAGAGACTCTGTGAATGTGTGCCACCTGCCACTATCGTCAACGTATGGCTTCATATATAGGGTGTGTGCTTCGCTCGAGTCGACGACACGCGAATTGTCATTCACTATCTAGAAGCCCCTCGTCTCCCACTGATCAAACCACCAAGCGTGGCACTCTATTCAGTCAAGACCCATACTGCATGAACTATACACTTTACACGACACTCGAAACATTTTGCATCCTTGTTGCTGTAAATACATGTTGACACTTTATTCTATATTTGAAAAGCGTGTCATGTGCAATTTCTGTTAAAATCGAAATCCTTTTTTTTTAGTTAGGGAAATTCGAGCAACTCCTACTGTTTTACAATTTTAAACGCCATTCTCCAGGGTGCTTTATTATTGTGAGTTCCCTCGCCCCTCAGAAACCGGGGTACTTTATTATCGTGAGTCCCCTTGCCTCTCACGAATCGAGGGTTCTTGATTATTGTGAGTCCCCTCGCTCCTTACAAACCGGGGTACTTTATTATCGTAAGTCCCCTCGCCTCTCACAAATCGGAGTGCTTTATTATCGTGAGTCCCCTCGCCTCTCACCAATTGAGAATTTTCTCAATTTTCATCGCTGAAATCAGTAATCACTGGAGTGCAATGGTTTTTCTTAACATTTCGCTGAGTACTTGTGCTGGTAGAAGAATTTTCGACAAATACCTAGCATAAGAGAAAGTTGGAAAGGGGAAGGGGTTATAATTGTAACGTGTAGAATTCAATCTGAATTGATACATAAAAACACTTAGAAAACAAAAGGGTCTAACAGGCCAAAAAAAGCAAAACAAACTGCCCCAAAAAATAAAAGATAAGCATCATGCGCGTCCTAAACTATGACCCAAGACAGATTCATGTGTAAGCATCTTCGGTAAACGTTAACTGAAATTGGAATCTTACATAAAGCTGAAGTCAAAGAAATAACTTTCACTTTTCCATACACATATCAATATATAAAAAAATACTGCACGAAGTCAAAAAAATTAGTCAAAATATAAAATATAAAAAAATATAAAAAATATATATAATCACTTTTCCATACACATATCAATATGTAGAAGAATACTGTACTTGCTGACCTTCCGAAAGGCTGCTCCCTCCGATGATTTGCTCAAAACTGAAATTCACTGCGAAGGTGTATGTAATTAACATACATGAGGCTGCAGAAATATGATAGTTTTCAAACCATGTATTTGCTGCAACAGTATAAGAGTGAAAATATTTTCCCTCCTTTTGATAGGAAAATTCACCGCACGTTAATTTTGATTCGCTTAGAGCCATTTCCTTCTTATGTTTGCAACAGAATCGTTCCGTTGGAATCAATTCAATATCCCGTAATCACTGAAGTGTCTTGCCTCAATCTGGAAAAATAAGACTCAAAGTAAAAATGTTGTGTCGCTGATTCATCCATATGGTAAGTTTAAAACCCCCCAAAAAACGAATAATATATAAACGCTTCAGTTCAGTCGACCTACAAATAATAAGAACACGTAACCAACTGCTCCTAAAGTACCGTCAGCGCGGACGGTGAAGAAAGACCTATCACTCACTGCATTCAAGCCTGTTACATGTACTAAATTTCAATAGCAATTTTCTCAGAAACTATTACTCCTAAAGGAAAGGTATTAGGAATGAAAAATGTATATTTTGAATGAGTCTATAACTTTCGTCTGAAAACTTTTTCGAATTTTCCTGTATTTACCGAGATAAATTCGAAAGACCATGACTTTCATAAGTTTCCCATGGTTTTCGTCATGAAAATCAAATTCGCGCCAATTCGCACTACCATTTTCGTAATCACCGCGTCAAAATACGTGCGTACGCGAAGTTTCAGAAAAATCGAAGGTAAAAAAAATACATACGTTTTCGGCAGGGTATAGGCATGGAATGTTCATCTTTATCATCAAATATTTCGAAAAATTTAACTCGTGAAAAAACTGGATGAAACATAAGATATGTATTTTGACTAAGTCTATAATTTTTTTGAACACTATCCTCGAGATAAACGAGATAAACCATGATTTTTAAGGGGTTTTCGTGGTTTTCATGATGAAAATTATATTTGAGTCACTTTTGTTATGATTTTCATAATCAGCGCGTCAAAATACATAAATATACTGAATTCAAAAAGAATCGGAGGTAAGGCTATTTGAAACTACACCCTTATTTTTTATATTTATATCATCTTAAAAATTAAAATCACAAGCGGTCGAAGTTTCAAGACTTCAGATTAATTGATTGTTATGTAAAGTCAAAAGGCTTACAATGTAACAAATCTTAATGTAAAATATTCATTATTGTTAAATTTGAAATTCAACCAGTTAACTAACATAAACTAACTAAAACTAAAAATCTAGAAATAAGCAAAATATAGAAATCAACTACAATAGCATGAAAGGATTAAGAAAGGGGGTAATGAAACAGTTATGGGGAATAGGAAAAATGTTTAAAAAAGATTGAAACAGGCAAATGAGGCTGTTCGATACGTTGGCATGGCCGGTGTTAGAGAGAAAGGGAGGGGAGTTAGCGAGAATGTTTTACAAAGAGATGGAAGAAAGAGGAAAGAGGGCGGTAGAGTAAACGCGATGGGAAGAAGAAAGAAAAGAGTTTTTTAGAGATCGAGGAATAGGAGAAGAAAGAAATATAGACTATGAGGAAATGGAAAAAAGAGATTTAGAGAGCTAGGTGATAGAAAGATGGGGGAGGATAGGGAAATCGAGAAACAATAAAAGGTATAAGGAGATAAAAAGAGAAGGATTGCCAAAATATCTGGAAAGAGGTTGGAAAGAGGTCTGGAAAGAGGTCAGGAAGAGAAAATGCAGAGTATGTGATTGGTGAGAGGAGACATGAGAGCATATATGGGATAATTGTATGAGAGGAGAGGAGGAAAGGGAAGGATGGCAAGAGAATTTCAAGAAAATGTTAGAGTGGAGGGACTGGGGAAGAATGGATGAAGGAAGTAGAAAAACCTAGAGGAATGAGAGAAGGAGAATGACGGAGTGTGGGGAAGAGAGAAAGGAAAACATAAATGGAAGAGAGCAGGAAAAGGAAACAGAAGTCACATTGGAGGACAAGAGGACACATTATAAAGAAGAAGAAGTATTGTAACATCAGAAACACATTTAGAAATGAAGTTTTAGAGACTTGTGCAATTTAAAAATTAAAAGTGTGTGAAATTGAACTGTTTCAAATTGGAAGCCTCAACATTGAAAGATTTGTTTAATACAAGTGAATCATTAACATTTTCTGTGCAAAATTTTTTAGTTTAAACGTTACAATTTGTAATTGGTCTATTTTAAAAATTTAAATTTTACATTCACAACTGAAGTTGTTGAGTTTTGAAAAGTACATTTCACAATTTGACAATTATTACTTTTGAATAATTGAAATTTAAATGGGCAAAATTAAAATTATGAGATATAATTTATATTATGGCCTTTCTTGAGTAGTTCAATTTTGAGGGTTTACAATTAAATATTCTTCAATTTTGAACAGTGGAAATGACAGTGGGAGTGGGTTTATATTTCGACCAGAAATCGTTTAAGTTCTTAGTAGGAAAATCTTTTCAATCACTTCAAATATCACTAAAAATTAGACAAGAAACAGAAAATAACAACTTATATTAACTTTATTTTCGCGGTTCCATTTGAATATTCGCGAATTTTGACATTCTTAAATTTAAAATGTTCATTTGAAAAAATTTTCGACTTTAAAATTGCACTCAGAAAACGATCATGCTGAATCATCAATTTTTGGTTGTTGTTCTAACCAAATCTGTTGGCAGGTGGAGTATTTGTCAGATTCAGTCGAAAAATTTGTTTGAATCAATTAAGGTTTTGTTGGATCTACCAAACTTGGTTTGATTTAACAAAATTTGTATGTACATATATCCAAGAAATTTTTTTTTTTAGGGTAGCATTGATACGGGTAAGTGTGATATGAGGAATATTTGGAATGAAAACAAAATTGTTGTTGAATTTTTCTGTCTTTATATTAAAATTATATTTCTAATTATTTGTATAAAAAGCTGGCTCTCATTAGTTATTGATTGCATCAATTACTTTAAAAGAAACTGAGATGCTTTCAAAAAACTCAAATTCCCAATTGTGTCATCTGGAATTTGGATTTAAATTATTCTTACATAAAGCACCTTTTGTTGCATTTTTTTAGGGAATGAAGAAAGATATATTTTCCTTGAATATCCGTTGTTTTTCTGAAAATATTAGATTTTTATCATTTTTAATGACAAATCATGACAGGCTACTTAAAAATCAGATTTATGGGGGTAAGTGTGATCACTGTTTTTTGTTTTTCTCTTTTCATCGTGAAATACGAAAATATGTCAACAGTCGGATGTTAGTTGAGGAGGATAATGGACCTTATTTTTGCAATAAAATTGTAAGTAAATAATAATAATAATAATTGTTAAATAACATGTTTATAAATACATTTATCCAGACAAATCCTTTTTAAATCAATTTTGGAATAATGTAATTTGAAATAAGTAGTTTTGTAAATATCACTGGAACTTTCATGCAAGATTCCAATTTTTTTGTTCCTTCTTTCATTATTATTCTCATAAATGATAAAAAGCTTAAAGTGAATACATATTTTAAGAATCAGTGGAAGTTTTATTAATAGAAAAGAAAGTAAAATCTTCTAAAATATCGATTTCAGTGTTTTTTTACACGTATCACACGTAACTGTAATTACGGCAAATCTGTAATTGATGACATACAACCAAATAAAATAATCAATATTTCTTCATGAAAATGTTTGCTGATTAAAAGAGGGGATGATTAAATGTAGAAATTCCAAAGATAATTTTGGAAAAATTTGAAACGAGAATTTTTTAAAATATTTGAAATACTATTAGTGAAAGTATAAATTCTGAATTTCGTATCACACTTACCCGTATCGAACTTAGGGGAGACCGGGGCGAGATGAACATACGGGATCAAATGAGGCATTGGATTTTTCTTAAAGTATGTGGTTTTTGTTGTTATTTTCAGCAATAACGGAAATAATTATATTTAATTTCTCGGGAACATAAAGGAAAGAATTAAAGTAAATAATTCAAAAATGAAAATCATTGAAATTTTAACACCGGAATCCTGTTGTTCTGTGGTATCTTAAAACAGAAAGGAATTATGAAAAAGAATAGATAATATTTTCAGCCTAAGGTTTTTCGTGAAGTTTATTTATCAAACTTTAATGTATTAATGCATTTTGTACACAATTAATTAATAAAAAACGGGTAATATTGAAGTTTTCATAAAAATTGTGATTTGGGGCGGAATGTGCCGGTTTTGTGGGACGAGATGAGACGCTCTTGTTCTGCTTGTCACTGAGCTTTCCTAACATTGCCCAACCTCTTTATGGAGATAGCAGGAAAGTTTTTGTTAGCAAGTTATGAGTCGTTTTGAGTACAATGTTTTAATATAATTAAAGATTTGAAGGAGAGTCGGAATAGTGAGAATTTACAGAAGACAAACTAAAAGTTTTGGTCAGATTAGTCTATGGCTGTTGCTGTAAAATCTGTTTTACAAAGAAATTCTAATGTCCGGAGCAGCTGCAACTAGTTCTATTTCAGAGTTGTTTTTTCAGCATCTTCAAGGCGGAATATTTATTTTCATTGATACTAAAAAGTTTCAGAACAAAATGAAATAACACATCAAAAATATTGAAGATTTGATGAAATAATACGTTATAAATATTACGCATGGAAGAAGAAATCATAGAACATATAAATGTTCCTTTTCAAAACAAATTTTCGAATAAGATTTTCGCTTGTGTGATTTGTCTTCACTTCGAATTAAACTCCAGCCTTACTCAACCATCATGGCGTCATTTTATCTTCCTTGATACCTTTTTTTCATGTGCATGATCTCCTGGTAAAAACATTCACCATGCTCTTCAGTTACGTCTCATAAATTTTCAGGGACGAAATCTAAATGACAGTGCACATAGTGTAATTTCAAGGACATTCTACAGCCAAGTTTCCTGCACGTCTTCATTAAGTTTTGTATATGTTTTTTATAAGTTTAAGACTTTCTGTGTCGTAAAAATTCAGTTCAGAAAAGGCGCAATTATTGCCAAGAATTTTTTTCTGCAGAATATTTTTTCTTCCAACTCCTTGCATTCCAACATTTTCTTTACCTGCGGTCCAACAAATATTCCACCTTTGACTTTGTCTTTAGACAGTTTGGGGAACATAAAGCGTATATGCTGGAAAGCATCGCTTTCAGTACTTAATGCTTGCACAAATTGTTTTATGAGTACCAGCTTTATGTGAAGTGGTGAAAGCAAAACTGTAACGCACGTTGTCTGCATCAGGAATCAATTCGTTTCTAGGTGGCCATTGTTTCCTGACATAATGCCGGGCATCAACTCTACTATCTCAAAAGCAAAGAAAACATGATGATTTAGTGTAGCCCCCCTGTAAGAGAAGTTAAAACACCAACGTCTTGAAATTTCCACATACATCCCAAATATAGCATGCATAGTCGATTTTAAGTAGCAAATATTTCATGTTCTCATAGTCTTCTTTCATGTGAATTGAGTGATCTACGAGAATCAAAGGAAATTAGTTTCCATTGGGAAGCAAAACAGCTTTGAGATTTTTTGTTGATCTGCCATCAAATAGATGTCAATCGGAAAGGTTTTACGAAATTACTATTTCACTAAAAAGTCCATTCACGTCAGAACAGTAACACAAGCGGTTGGTTGCAGAAGCTTGAAAGAAAGATGAAAAAGTTTTTTTTTCTCTGTATTTTGAAATCTTACTTCTTGGATCCAATGAATTCTATTCCATAAGCCGAGATGCCAACATTTCTGCCTTGCTCTTAGTTAGACATTAGTCCCTCATTAAATCATCTAGTACGTTTTGGTAAGGGAAGTTTGGAGAATTATCGAAGTCTGGAGAAATGTCGAAATCTGAAGAATTGCCGAAGTCTGTAGAATTGTCGTAGTCTCGTTCGTCATCATCAAATTCTTCTATATTCGAGACATCAAAAGGTGAGCTGTCATCAGTTATATCTGAGTACGGTGAAATAGGAATAGGAAGTTCTTCGTTATGAAGTACTGGAGCAGTAGATGATGGTATGTCAGGATAAACAATCTTGTCTCATACCTTTCTGAGTACCATGTAACCAACCTTCTAATGTTGATCGGCAGCTCCCACAGGAGACATGATGTGTTCACAGTTTGTTCTGATACCTTATTGGCATACCAAAGTACACATTGTATGCAATGAAAAAGTTTGTACCAGCCGTAACTTGATAGCTTACCTATTTTGTGACGATGTAGTATTCGCACACATAGCAGAATGAGTCAATATTATTCGACAAGCTCTTTTAGAAGCCATAAATACGATAATAGTGATAATCGCACCCCTATTTTAATACCGCAATTATATGTGCAAAATGTAGCACAAGTTAGGGACTTACGTTTGCATGCCTTAGAGGAAAAAATGGGTTAACTCTGGTTACATATTATTTTTTTAGGTCTCAGTTGAACTCGTTGCCAAACCAACTTCATGTCACTTTCTTTTGTTTGAAGATTCAATTGTAATTTTTTTTTAGTTAAAAAATGCTGCGTCTCAATGCTGACCAGCCTTTCTCTGTTATTATATCCACAACATTAAGATACACAAAAGTTTTGTTACCTGAAAATTGATATTTATTTATTGAGATGTTCATCGAATTTCAGATTTTTTTAAAAAGAATTAGCTACACAAAATATTGATCAAGTTCTTGAGTTTTTGAAAACATATGGTCATAGTACATACATCAGGCTTCAATTTCAGGCCCATCAGAAACATTTAGCCTCTCCGAATACAAGATTTGAGAAACAGCCAAAAAACGGGGTTTTTCACTTTTCAAACCGGTTTTTCTGAAAAACGCGAAAAGATAGAACATTTTAACCTTCAGTTCGTATTCTATGGGGAGAAACATACTGAAATGTCCTATCAATTGATGAGAAACAAAATCTTGTTACCTAGTGATAATTCAACAGCAGGTTTTAATAGACAATTTTTGAAAAATATATCTTGATGATTCTGATTAAAGAAATTAAAATATATAAGGAAAAATTTTACTCAGTTGACCATTAATTGAATTTATACTTTAAAGTATATGTAAAATCTTTTTCGTGAGTGATGAGACCCGATTATACCTTAAAAAATTATTTGCTGAATATTTTACAGAACATGAATGGTACGAATAATCATATATTGCTCAATCGTGAAAACAATGTAACGCTGTTTCGTTGTGATACTAATTTCTATTTGCAGAAGACTATAAATAATTTTTTATGTGTACAAATAACACGAAAAATAATCTTCTATTAACAAGAAGGAATAAATAGATAGCGTTTTCGTCTCGCCGCGGAGCATAGGATGATAGGAGACATGTGCACAACTTATAATTTTCATATTTTTATTGTAACTAATATTTTTGGAACACTTCGTCTTTTATGAAATTGGTAAACGAAGGTTCACAGTTTTGAAAGCTTGAATTTGAAAACGTTTGCTTTTAAGTCTTTATTTTTAATTGTCTAATCTGGAACGTCACAAATTTAAATGTACAATCTTTAATCGTTGTTTCCGGAACTGATAAGAGTTCACTGCTTTTTTATTTACTACTGTACTTTATTGTATCATTTAAACTTGGAATTGCTAAATTTTAAATGTTTTAATTTTTCAGTTTTAAGAGGTTGCAATTCGAATTACAATTTGAGTAAAGATAAGTAAAAAATAATTGAACGAAGGTAGTTAAAAAACAAACAAATCTAATCTACAAGAGATGGAGTGCGAGTAATAATACGGATAAAGATTGCAGACTTCTCCAGCAGAGTAATTACAAGCAATTACTCACGTAGTCAACACAGATCAGTAAAAGAAAAATATATGACACTGGAAGCTGAAAAAAGCCTTTCGAAATGATTACACTGCACACTTCATGCACTAAACGCTCAGTTTTGGACTTGAATGTCTTCGTTATAACTGAGAGAACCGCATGGATTGCATTTATCTCGTCCCAGAGGAGCATTGGGAAGAAAAATGTTGGAAGGGGCATAAAAAGTTTCAAGCTCAAGTCACTTACATTAAATCTCGCTCGCTAGGCGTGAGAACGCGTACACGCGAATACGGCCAGGGGTGAAAATCGATTTTTTTATTTACCCTCTGCCAGCTACGCAGAAAAAATGCTTGTATTTTTTTTTATCTACTTTCTGTGCAAGAACATCTTTCACTTCAGAAGTACTATATATTTACATCGAGAGCGTCCATTAATTACGTAAGGCTTTTTAGGGGAGGGGTTCTGGAAAATGTTATGAATTCTTACTAGGGGGGTGGGTCCAAAGCCTTTCTCACGTAAGTTTCCTCTTTCTAATTATTTTTAAAAAATATGCTAATTGAAACCAGTTTTGGCTGCTGAAATTACTTCACACACATAATATCATTATTCCTTTCATTTCTTTTTTATTATGTAGTATTTCATATTACATACTTCCATTAAATTTAGAGTTGAGGAATTGACCATTCTTTGAGATGCCGCGAAATCTTTTGAATTCCTTGAAATCGCTTGAAATCTTTACTATCACATAAAGATTCCTTATAATCCTTAAAAATCCCTGGAAATTTCTTAAAATCTCTAAAAATCGATTACAGTCCTTAAAATTCCGTGAAGTATTTTGAAGAAATACGAGATCCCCTGAAATCTTTGAAATCCTTTTAAAATTCATTGAAATCCTTGAAATCCGTGTGAATCTTTTCAAATCTCTTAAAAACCCTCTTAATATTTGAAAATCCATAAAAATCTTTTGAAAGACATTAAAATTTCTCGGAAATCCTTAAAGTCCTTTATAACATTCAAAAATCCTTTGAAATTCCGTTTGATCTTCTGAAATCTTACATAAGTGCCTAAGATCCGTGGATATACTTCGCAATCTTTGAAATCTCTTAAAATCCTCCGAAATCCAATGAAATAATTGAAACCGCTCTGCGACTCTTTTAATCCGTCAAAATCCGGTAACATCTTTTGAAATCTCATGAATTTCCTTTAAAATCCTCTCAAATCTTCGGAATCCAATTAAAATCTCCTGATATCCTTCAAAATTCGTGAAAATGATTGGGTATCTTTCAAAATCTTCAAGATCCTTTGAAATCCCTTAAAATTCTTTGAGATTCCGTTAAATTTTTTGAAATCCATGAATTCGCTTAAAGTTTCTTGAAATCCCAAAAAAATCTCTTATCATCCTTCAAAATCACTTAAAATCTCTAAAGATCGGTTGAAATCCTTGAAATTCTGCGAAATATTTCATGGTATTACGACATCCCCTGAAATATTTGAAGTCCCTTTAAAGTTTAATAAAATATTTAAATCCGTGGGAATTTTTCCGAATATATTGACATGCCATGAAGTATTCGAAAATCCATTAAAATCTTTTGAAAGTTAATAAAATTCCTCAAATTCTCTTAAAATTTTCTTATAATATTGGTAAATCCTTTGAAATTCCGTTAAATCTTTTAAAATTTGACGAAATCCTCTAAAATCCGTGTGTATACTTTAGAATCTTGAAATCTCTTGAAGTTCTTCAAAATCTCGTGGAATCATCGTAATTCAGCTAAAATCTCCTAATGTCCTTAAAAACTCGTGAAAATACTTTGTTTTTTTTTTCAAATCCTTTAAAACCTTTTGAAATCCCGTGACTTCTTTTGAAATATTTTGCAATTTATTAAAATCCCTTGGACTCCATCAAAATTCTTCAAGATTCCGTGAAATCTTTTAAAATTCTTGAAATCGTTTGAAATCTCTTAAGAATCCCTTATATTCCTTTAAAATCCCTCAATATCTCTAAAGGTTGATGGCAGTCTTTGAAATTCCGTAATATTTGTAAATCCTTCGGAATTCCTTCACATCTTTTGAAATCTTTCGTAATCCTCAAAAATCCGTGGACTCACTTTGAAATCTCTTAAAATCCTTCAAAATTGCGTGAAATCATCCAAACCGCATTAAATCTCTCAAAGTCCGTAAAAATCCCGTTAAATCCTTTGAAACTCCCTGGAATCTATGAAATGCCGTGTAGTCCGCGGAAATCGTTCTTCATTTCATAAAATCTCTAAAAATCCGACGAAATAATTTGGTATCTTTCAAATCCCGTAAAATGTCTTGAAATCTGATTAACTCCTTGAAGTCCCCTAAAATCTTGTAAACTACTAGAAAAATAGAGATTTTCTCTTTAATTGTACGAGGTAATTTCTTCAAATTCTTGAAATCTTTTAAAATCATTTAAAATCTGCGGAACCTCCCGTAATCCTTTGGGATTGTTGGAAATGCCCTTGAACTTTTGTGATCCCTTAAAATCTTTTTAAATCCCTTCAAATGTTATGAAGTCCTTAAAAAGCTTTGGAAATCTCGTTGAATTTCGTAAAAATTTTAAAATACTTTTCAGTCTTTTGAAATACCTCAAAAAGTCTTGAAATCTCTTGAATTCCTTTGAAGTCACTGGAAATCTTTCAAATCTCTTGAAATCCCTTGAAATCTTTTGAAATCTCGTTAACAGTGAAAATCATTGATAAATTGAGTGAAAATATACAATCTCACGTAAGAAGGGTGTAGAAGGGGTCACAAAAATCGTACGAATCCTTACAATAGGACTAAAGGAGGTCTGAAATTTCAAAAATCGTTCTCAATTAATGGTTGTTCCTGTTACAAAATTGACGCTTTAAAACGTGAACGAATAAAAATGGTACCACATTTAGTCAATAAACATTCTTTGCATTAAATTATAATTTGATATCAAGAGAGTTGCTGGAGAGCAATGAATTGTAAAATTATCCGGAAACTTGAAAATTTCAATAATTTGCTTCCTAAGTAGAATCGAGTCTCTTTCCCTCGCCCATGTAATCCTGTGTTCGTCTATGATTGGCGTTTTCTACTGCTGAAGTAGTGGTTCGAGTTACAAAGGAGAGAAACTTGAAGCATTTTCCCTGGGGCACCTTCGACAAATACTGAACTCGATCGAACCATCGGACACTGGACTACAAGTTTAACAGACTTTGCAGAAACTCGCAAATCAAGTTCAAGCACTTTTAACAGTAGAAAAAATAACAGTCTAGTCCAAGTGCGTCACTGAACAAATATTATGCGGTTCTAATAACTTCTTCCAAGTAAGAAGTGCACAGAAAGAGTCAAAACGTGTCACAATCATTTATGGCATACTAAGTGTTCTTCATTAATGATTTAAGTTGTTGAAGCTATAATTTAATAATTATTTATTTTATTTTATGAAATAACATACTTATCAGAAATATTTAGAAATTTCTTAATTTAAGGTTGACTAAAAGCCCGAATGAATAATGACTTGAGCAGATTTGCGAGAGAACTATAAATCCTGACGTTTTAATGCCTTTCGAAAATGTGAACACCTTTTATGAGGAACAGTATTTTCCTGACAAATTTTGAGATTCGGCCAACCACCTGTATGGGTGAATTTTAATTTACCTATAAAATAAATTGTGGATGAAAATGATTGAGAACTTGTAATATCAAGTAATAGAGGCACACGTTTTGTTACATAACGAGTTTTTAATAAGTGATTCCCGAAAAAGTACCAAAACTCATGACATTTTTTAAATTAAAATTGTTTACACAACACATACGCGTTATGAGCGCTTTACACCACACTATGTGACAACATTGCGATGCAAGATCAAAGGAACATTGCCATGGGAAGCTTTCGGAAAGCTTTCCTGCAATATCCAGGGAACATTGCGGGAAGGTTCCTCAGAAAATTTCAATTCAAATTTTTTGTTTGAGTACCATACATTTTAAACTTTTGTACACAAATAAGGCAGCATTCTAGAAGAACAGAAAAAAATTATGCGCAGCCCTAGATGTCATATAAGTCTACTACAATGGATCAAGTTAAATATTGCCAGACAATATTCCCTCAATCTTGCTTCGCAATTTTGTCACATGGCGGACACTTTCTCATTTGCGGGAGACTCACCTAAACCTTGTGATGCAAGCTTCCGAACCTTGCATCGTAAGTTTCAGGCAAGCTTCTTGCAAACTCTTGTGCTATGTGGGCATCACTGTCATTACTGGTCTCATTGCTTTCAGAGCTTGCGGTGTTTTCTCTTTCAGCTTCTTCAGTGAATTTGCTGCGTGAAAGTATGATTTAACATATTTACGAAATAAACAGTAGATACTTTTCAACAAAAAGAACAGCAGTGACTTCTATGAATTTGCTTACTCGTCTGCTATAAATCTCTTCACAGTCGATGCAGTCTTTGGTTTCTTGCATAATTTTAATAGATTTTTTACCAAAATCATAGAAATTTTTGGGTCTGTGATATATACAGCACGATGAAAAACATCTACTATCCTATTTTTTCTGCTTTTTTGACGTGAGTGTAAGACTATATTTTGTCGATACAGCGTATGCCAGGATTCGTTCGTATCCTGCGAATAATAAGCCATTGGCAAAGGAGTTTCTCTGGCTATTTGGCATCCATGTTCTAATCATTTATGCAACGAGGGATTCATTCTTCCTCAAGGGTATACCATAATTCGTAATGCAGACAATGTTTCCCAACAGAACTTTTCAAGTTTATCTAATTATTTGAAAAGTAATTTGTTTTTATTTTATGTTACGCCCAGATTATAAGGCTAAGAACGCAAAAATGAACATTTTGTACACAATTTCAATTGCTTCTTACATTTGAATGCCGATAATACTCCAGAAATATTGCGAAGCAAACGCTTACCCATTTCAAATGACTCTGCAAAAAGCTCTGGCTTTTCGAAACATCTTATTGCAAGATTGCCCGTATTTTTCGTGCTATTCCCTTGTAGGATTTGATCATCCCGAACCCCTGAACTTTCGCATATTCTTGCTTGGATATGCACTTTTCGCTCATTTAATTGTTTTAGAAAACGGATAAATTAGATTGATTTGAAGATATAAAGAGCGAGAATTTCTATGCCTTAGTAAAAGAAATAATTGCATTCATAAGGGTTGCGTAGTTCGTGTGAGATAGTTTAAAAGTTTAAGAAAAAATATACTTTTTAAAGATTTTCTCACATCCCAACGTCCGATGATTTTTCTATATGAAATGTGGAGCAAACGTTCGAAAGCTTTAAATTATTTGGAATAAACTCGTCTTTCAAATCACCAAATTGTGGAGTTGTTCTCAGACACATCGGGCATCTACTTGTGGCCTTATTACCGACAATGTTATTAACACACTTCCCATCAAATATTATCTGAGATACGGCAAACTCAACTCTCACTATTTTATTATTAGCCATCTTGAATGTATGCGGTACCATCTTCCTAATTTCTGCGTTTAAGCAATTAAATTCGCGTAATGACGCACAATCATCGTATTTTTGAAGTGATATTCTTAAAGGACGACAAAAACGGATACTTTGTGGAGTGGAATTGATCCAAAAACAGTTATCGAAATAATTTATTAATTTAATGACTCTCATGCTGTTAACGAATAAAGATTGCAGAGTATTCAGACTTTCATTTTCAGAATTTTCACACCTTTGGTGGTGGTTTGTGTGCCCTGATGAACATCGAATCCTAACGTAACGATGAGCTTCAAATTACGTAAATTCTTTTGTTCCCACTTTGTAGCAATACTGTCACATAAACGTTCTGCGGTTTTATTGAACATGCTATACAGTGGAATCATTACTTTTATTTCTGACTTCTAATAATTTGCAACTGACATTCACTGATAGCTTTTCTAATTTCTCGGTATGATGGGTATATGCGACAATTCCTTCTTTGTCTGTCCTTTGACAATGCTGAATAACTATTTTTATTGTAATCATATTCTAAATAGAAAGCTGAAGCTGATTCTTTTGAGTGTTGCGTTTGATTCGAATCTTTATATGAAGCCGTAGGGCCTAATTCATTCAACTTCACTGATAATTTAAGAACTAAGCTATCATTCTCGGCATGCTTAATAATTTCATGAGCTCTTCCATACTTGGTCGCTTTAGAGAATTTTTCAATATGTACTCATTTTCTCCCGGTTTTCTTACTTATTTTTGACTTTTTACATGGGCGACCTCATTTTTGCTCCAAACTTTTAGTGTTGCTCATTTTGAAACGTTATTTTTCTTGAATTATAATCATTTTTATCATCATATATACAACATAACTAAAAAAGTAAAATCAATCTAAAACGTCGCATTGTTGCAAGGTAATTTTCTATGAAGAGTAACACATTAAAGCTTGAAAAACCTTACCCTAAATTATTCCTGTGTGAAAAAGCATATGCAATTGAATTTTCCTGTAATTAAAATGAAAGTATATCGTTTTCTGTTCAATAACGTCTCATGAATCCAAAAACTTTTTATTTGTTGTTAAAACAATTGATATTTTTGATAAAATATATTACTATGAAAACAGTTATAGAAGTAACTATTTCTCAATGGCCCAAGAAACTTTGTAATACATATCAAATTTTAACCTTATCGGTGTTGTTCTAAGAGGGCTGATGAGCCATATTGGATCCGCCATTTTGTTTTGATAGTTTGACTTCAGATTTGAAATAAGCGACCCCAAAAACCTAATTTACCATGAATGATAAAATATGAATTGGTGGAAATAGTTCAGTCCCCAGAAAAATCGAGTAGGATATCCAATCGCCTTTTTCTCAGAACAAGAAAGTCGTAGGTCAAGTTACAGGGCATATTTAGAATCAGCAGGAAAACATCTGTGAAAGAATGTTTATTACGTAAAGAGTCTCATCTGAGCCCTTGCGGTAATCGATAATCTTATATTTGGTCAAAAAATGTCAAATTTACCCTAGATTTTCAAGGTCAACAATAATTTTTTGCACCTTGTGCGTAATTTTCCTATATTTTATAGATTCATCTATAATTTAATAGAAATTCATTCCTCTAGGTTATTCCTATCAAAAGTTCTACGAGTTTGAAACAAAAATTACGTTCGTTCCCACTGTGCGTCGTGGATCAAATTTGAGATTAAAGTGTTGTGCCAAAATGGAGAAAAGTGGTGGCAATAAACCGTTCCCGCTCGAGCTGTGTGAAGAAGCAATGTTTTTCTCTTGTTAGTTCTTTTTTTTGCATAATTTTTGTTATATAAAGTATTGTGTACACCACAGGTTGTACGTTTTCATATGCCTCACGTGTTTACAGGACCTGTCTCCGGCTCGTTCGGCAAACATCACGCTCGGTTGTAAAGACACACGACCACCCTTGATGCACAATGTACACTGAACTCTCCATTTAACGGCGGTCTCGGCACGGTGTTTATACAGGAAAAAAAGTTTGCCTGATATGTAGCTAAAAAAAAACTGCGGGGATCTCTTCGT
>JAUMHM010000078.1:35237820-35249937 GCA_032362435.1 Melikaiella ostensackeni | reverse complement strand
TCAATCGAGAAATCGATCGTTTTCGCCACTATTTTTAGTTGAAAAAAGTGGTATTTTCGACGTGGTATTTGGACAAATTGATTTTTCTTTTAATGTAGAATAATACTTGTTGGAATTTTCCTTCATCCTGACTTTGTAAGCTTGGTTTTAAGGATTCTCCTACCCCATTTCGCTGGCGTCTACGATAAAACTTGAGAGAACAACGAGCAGAATGCCAAGCGCGTTAGCAGACGCCTCGTCACGTATTCGATATTATATTATTGGTACGTGGACACCGGAAATGTTGGAATTGATTTCTAGGAGTGTCATAAGATGTGTACTCGTATTCGCTTCCATGTGTGCGATTTCATATGCAAAGCTGAACACATGTATGCATGCTTTTGTACACGTCAGATGCAGGTTGGGCTTGAACGCGTTCCGAACAATCGGATGGAGCTTCTCGAATTTCGGGTTAAGAACCAGCTTTCACTATAAGATTGTTTCCTTCCCTTTTTCTCCTCCAGAACAGATACAGTCCAGTCGATCTAGATATTTTCCCTGCGTGAAATAGTAGCATATTGAAAATTTGACAGATGGTTCTCCAAACCATCTTATAAGATATATGTAAAAAGTAACAGCTGAAAAGCTGTGCTCTCACCCAAAATGGCGTTCAAATGGCGAAATTCATGTTTTTGTACATTTACTCATG
Source organism: Melikaiella ostensackeni (assembly GCA_032362435.1). Lineage (NCBI taxonomy): Eukaryota > Metazoa > Arthropoda > Insecta > Hymenoptera > Cynipidae > Melikaiella > Melikaiella ostensackeni. Next base: position 35,249,249 of record JAUMHM010000078.1, on the reverse strand, counting down.
GTTTACACAGAAACAACGAATCGCACAACGAAAACTTGTCAATTAAAGTTGAAGGGCATGAAATTCTCTGAATTATCACGCATTTTCAAAAAAAAAATTGATTATCTTACTTGCAAATTAATTATAAAGTAAAATTCTTCTCAAAAATTCAATAATTAATTAAACGGTGAGAAATAAACTCTTTGGAATGTGAATACCCGATAATGATATCTTCATTATTGAGCAATGTTCCATCATTTTTTTGATCACATCGATATTATTGTTTCTTAAATATTACATTGTTAATTTAGAAAAGTCCTTTTTTTGTTATTGCTGTGAGTGTCAATTCAGCAATCGCACATCGAATTTCACCATTGGGATCGATACTCGAGCGTTTATATTTGTTGAAACGACAATTTTTTTTTATTAAGTTGCAAAAATTTATCATTTTGCAACTAAGGGCAACTTTTCAAGTGACCGTATTTCCGTGCAAAAAATATGCAGCTCATTGTAATCTTGTATATCGAATGCATTTATTTTTTAAGAAATTTTGACGCAGTTTTCAATTGTTTATAACCATTAGGAGCGGAGAATGCAATTTTTTAAAAACAATTAATATCTCCGCTTTCAGTTAACATTAAAAGTTCAAATTTGGGGTGGTGATGAAAATGCCTTTAGCCTTCCCATATATCCTAAAGACTACATTATTTTTCAATAAATGTTTATTAAAAATGTTGAAATAACGTTTGCGATTTATTGCAAACATGCGTTGCAAATTGTTTGCTCGCTTCATCACCTCGCCGTAACTTTTTTCTGCCAATTTCTCGGTAAAATAATACATCGGCACAACTTTCTAATTTTTTTTGCTTCGTCTCATTTTCTTGCAACTGCATTAATTATGTTTGTACCCCGTCTTGAATTTACAACTTATCTCTTTCAACAAATCGTCTGGTAAAAGTGCCGCTTTTGTGTGGACGGGAACAAGTCCTTTTTGGGTCTTTGCCAATAATTTCTCCTTTTCTCTTTCCAAAGCAGTATTACAAATCTCGCACTAGTCCATTTCAGCCACGTTTAATTAGCCGGGTTTTTGAAAAAATCACAAGAAAAAAGTAAATTTCACAATAAATATTATGTACTCTAAACATTAAGTCATTTGTCTACATCGTTATATCAAGACGCATGTGTGTAAAATAAAGAAGAAGCGAAAAAAAAAATGGAAAAAGTTGTGGCGATGTATTATTTTACCGAGAAATTGGCAAGAAAAAAGTTACGGCGAGATGATGAAGCGAGCAAACAATTTGCAACGCACGTTTGCGATGATTCGCAAACGTTATTCCAACATTTTTAATAAACATTCATTGAAAAATAATGTAGTTGAAATTTTCAATTGCAAATAATACGATAAAAAAATTGCATTAGCGTATATTCGAGTGAAGATTATTTCTCCTCTCGATGCGCTCTATTAAATAAAAAAAGAATCATCAATTTTCATCGAGTAGTTTAGAAGATACGACTACTCGAACGATGTTGAAGTCGCCGTTGCGTTTCCGCGCGAACGACGAAAAGCGAGAAATCGCTATCCCCTCCCCAGCGCCCTCGGCCGCGCGGTTTTGACGCTCTGCGGAGCGGTTACTTTCACTTGCCTTCGCCGCCGTGATAAGGGTTCGATTCGAATGTCTTGAGGATATATGGAAAGGCTGAAGGCATTTTCATCATCACCCCAAATTTGAACTCTCAATATTAATTGGAAGCGGAGATATTAATTGTTTAAAAAAATTGCATTCTCCGCTCCCAACTGTTATAAACAATTGAAAACTGCGTCAAAATTTCTTAAAAAATACATGCATTCGATATACAAAATTCCAATGAGCTGCGTATTTTTTTCATGGAAATACGGTCATTTGAAAAGTCGCCCTCAGTTGCAAAATAAAAAATTTTTGCAACTTAATGAAGAAAAAAAAAGTTTTTGTTGTTTCAACAAATATAAACGCTCGAGTATCGATCCCAATGGTGAAATTCGATGTGCGATTGCTGGATTGACACTCACAGCAATAACAAAAAAAGGACTCTTCTAAGTTAACAATGTAATATTTAAGAAACAACAATATCGATGTGGTTATAAAAATTAGTAAACGTTGCTCAATAATGAAGATATCATTATTGGGTATTCACATTCCAAAAAATTCATTTCTCACCGTTCAATAATTTATTGAATTTTTGCCGAGAATCTTACTTAATAATCAATTTGCGAGTAAAATAAGCAAGTTTTTTTTTTGAAAATGCATAATAATTTTTAAGAATTTCATGCCCTTCAACTTTGATTGACAAGTTTTCGTTGTGCGATTCGTTGTTTCTGTGTAAACCATGAGTAAATGTAAAAAAACATGAATTTCGCCATTTGAACGTCATTTTGGGAGGGAAGCATAGCCTTTCAGCTGTTACTTTTTACATATATCCTATAAGATGGTTTGAAGAACCATCTGTCAAATTCTCAAGGTGCTACTATTTTACGTAGGAATCGGGAGTAAAATGGGCTAGATCGACTGGACTAATATGTGGTTCAGAAGTTCAAAAATATTGTAATACCATATTTGTTTTTCATATACTTAGTTTTTCCAGCTATTCGTTGGGAATGTATAGCAAAATTAAACCGACGTTTGGTCTTGAACGCACTCCAAACAATCGGTCCTTCTCAGGTTTCGAGTCAAGAACCAACCTTTACTTGAGACTGTTTCCTCTATTTCTACTTCGGAACAGATCGGTGGTCCAGAAGTTGGAAAATATAGTGATATCATATCTGTTTTTCATGTATCTATTTTTTATAGCTATTCGTTGGGAATATAGAGTAAAATTTAAGCGACGCACAGTGTGCCAAAAAGCATTTTTTTTTGGACAAAAATCGCTCGACAGTTCAATTCTCAATGGATTTGGATGTATTTTTTCTAAGTGCCCCGAAGGCTTCTACGTACAACGCGTCGCTGCTGATTTTTGACATTTCTCAAAGCAACATTTTCTATTTGATAAAAAATGAAATTTGTGTTTTTTTGATAACTTTTCAAGTGAATAAATAAAAAATTTTGCTTTGAAAGAGTAAAAAATTAGCAGTGACACGTTATACTTGGAACCCTTGCGGTCATTAAAAAAAATATATCCAAATCCGTTGAAAATTGAACTGTCGAGCGATTTTTGTCCAAAAAAAGTGCTTTCTGGAACACTGTGCGACGGCAGTATCTCGGTGGTGATTCCCGACTTGTCGAGATCTTGAATGTTAAACAAGAACGAGCACGGTTAGGGATTGTCGCTTAATCGTGTTTGCACTACGTTTGGCTACTGCCGAGCGGGAGGCTTGACGCCGAAGATGGATGTGGGCACTCGATGGACTAGATGGTGCATCATCGAGTGTCTACATCTAAACTCGTCTGTCAGTAACCTGCTGCGCTCGGGAGTTCTGATTTTCTGCAGTTTTCCACTCCCCTGACCAAATGTTTAGACGAGCGCGAGCGCTTCTAATAAAAATCCGGTTGCAGGTGGTAGGGATTTTAGTAATTGAAAAACCCCCACAGGATTGAGTACGTCAGGCATTGCTTGGTGGCTTATTATGAGAGTTGGGGTAATTGCGGGGTTTGGGAAAGGATTTGAGTTAAAGGTTCAATGTTCGAAGATCTCCTGTGGGAGAAAGAATTTTAGATCATAAAAATCCAAAAAATGAAGTAAAAATGGAGTTCAAATCTAATTTAGTCTAATCTAATCTAATATAGCAAAATTTGTATTTCGGGAAGATTCAAATTTTGAATTGAAGTGTTTTATATTCCCTGCTGCTAGAAAGGATCAGAGAATTTTGATTCTTTTCATACTCTATATTTGCAAACCTCCGAGAATACAAAATTTGAAAATCTTGCAGTGGGAGTCGAAACTGTAGATATCAAAGCTTATAATTTTTTAAATATAGCCGACTCATTCATTTTTCTTCCTTACGATTCTTACTTTTTAGTTCGATTGTTAGTTTTCACTTTATGAAATAAATGGAGAATCAATTTTGCAAAACGATTTCCTCTTAAAGAGACTTCTTCTCAGTGGAGTCAAATTGTTCCTTGTTTTCGAATCGAGTTTGAGGGTTGTCGATTCTCAATATTTCATCCCTTATCAAATACCCAGGACCCCTTAAGCACACCTGGCACTCAACTCTACTAGAACTTCAGCAATTAGGAGCCGATCCTGCAGTTTCTCATCCCATTGCACTTAAAAACCCCTTCGAATGGATATTTCCAGAGACATTTCAATGAATTAATCGAAGTTCGATCAGTACCACAAGCCTTTGAGATCCCTTGAACCATTCTATCCTTGTTACGTGTTTCCATTAAATTGTTGCATATTCTATGTAATCATCTATCCTACTCTGTCTAGAAATCGATCCACTTACTATAGTATCAATTTTGTAGGTTGATTTTGAACCAATCTCTTCAGACTATTCCATTTTTCAAAAATGAAAAAGGTAATAATCCAAACTCACGAACACATTTGTAAAAATTGCTAACACTCAATTTTGTGGAACAAATTTCAAATAAAATAGATATCTTTTTGAGAACTGAGTTAGTCATTAATAACCTCAATTAAAGAAATATTATATCTTCACAGGCGACTCGGCAGATTGGAACAAATCTTTGCTTAATGTCTCTCTTTCGAAATTTCTTAAAGGTCGAAATAAAATCTACTTTTCTTATGAAAATTTTTTGTGTACTAAAATACAACACAGAAAAAGTTCACAACTTAAAAATAGACTTTTAGACTACCCGCTTTTTCGGCTCATTAGAGACAAATGTATAATAAATATACGCAACAAAAAAAAACGAGGGAGGAAAAAGAAAGAGTTACCAAAACCAACCTCACACGTTTCCTTTTCTCTGTCTTTTTTATACTACTGGGACTAACATGTTTCGAAGCCAATTTAGACTTCCTCATCAGAGATAATTTATAGAAAAACAACAGGTACAAAAATGAAGAATTGTTATATTAGAAAATCATTATTACCTGAAAAAAAAAACATAATTGATAGTAATTACTGTTTTGGTACATATTTCATTCATTGATTGAAAATTGTTTCACACATATAAAAAATTATGAACACAAGACTAAAGTCACTATATCCTATTAATAATTACATCCCAAAGTCTGTTGTATCTCGCAAGATCTCTTTTTAAATTAATAGATTTGTAACCTTTTCTCTTTATGAGTAGCATTTCCATGAACTCTTTCTTCTTTTAGTTTCTCTCATGATACAAAGTTTTAACGTCATCCCAACTAAAATCAGGCCCATGTGTAAGTCTATATTTTGTAAGGACCGAGTAATATTTTGCACTTCTATGAAAATTATTTTTATATTCATCTTTTCGTGTTCTAAGAGACCTCTTTCTTTGCCCTATGTAAACGGCATCACTTTGTCTACATTTAAATTTGTAAATTACGCATTGCTTTTAAAGTTTCTCATATTTGTCTTTTCCTAATTTAACAATCAAGTTGCTTTTGAAAGGAACTCTTTATATGGTATGTAAGCCCAATTTTTCTAACATTGATTTCAAGATATTGAGATTTTTCCAAAATAAGGTAAGACAACCGTATTAAACCTATTGTATTCTTATACATTGTTTTTCTTCTGATTATTGCCTTCACACTCTTGAGTTGAACATTTCTGTTATGAATTTTTGGAGGATATGATTCAAGAGCTCTATCAATTAAATTCTTTACAGCTTCTATTTTGTTTTGAACAAAATGATTAGAATTAAACTTTAGTGTCCTTTCTGAAAAAATAGTTTTTCTATGCCAATCAGTAAAAACATAATTATCATCAGTTTTTATTGAGGAAGAAGAAGAAAATTCAATCTACCTTCTGTTTCAATTTCAACAGTAAACTGTAATCTTGGATGTATACTATTGAATACATTAAGTAGGGTATCTACATTTTGTGCATGTAAACACAACACAAAATCATCAACATATCTTACATAAAAGTCCAATTCAGAACTAATTTTGTTAAAAACTTCATTTTCGAAATCTTCCATCACAATTTCAGCAATAATTGGGGACAAGACTGAGCCTATCGGAGTTCCAAATTTTTGTTTATAGGAAGTACCATTGAATTAAAAATAAACGGAATTGAAAACATATTCAATAGCATTAAGGAATTGTTTTTTCGCAATCTTGGTGTGAAGTTTGATCGTATCCCATCTATTTTCAATATCAAGTTTAACTCTTTCATATGATCTTGCTGAAATGGTAACTGATCCTTGGATAATTTTACTAAGAAGTTCTTCTATAGTAATCTTCTCGTGGGTGAACCTATTGTCGAAATAACCGGTCGTAAAGGAAATTTTGCTTTACGAGCTTTGACTAGGCCATAGGCCAGATATAGATCTGTGTGAATATTGTCAACATCGCACCTTTCGATATTGTTTCCCAAACATTTTTGAAGCCTAAACCTCTCTAGTATTTTAAATGTACCTTTTTGGATCATTTTTGGATCATTTGGAATAATGGCGAAACTATCTCTATCATTCATTATATGCAAGAATTGGTTTTGAAAACAGTTTTACAATCTTTTTGAAGAATTAAAGTTTATAATGAAAATAACAATTATGAACAAAATTGTTGTGTGTTGTGTGTAAAATAGTGAAAACATCGGATTATAATCCCTGGATTATACTGGATACTACATAGGAAAGAAGAAAATAAAATTAATAAATAAGCTTTGTTATTCAAGTTCTGCTAGTATGGATTTCATTGAAATTGATAAAAACTGGGGTAATGGGATGAAATTTATTGGAGGACCAGTAAAAATATCAAAGAATTTTATTCAATTAGTAGGAAACTGAAATCAGCTGCATTGCAGAAAGATTTCTTGATAAAATGCAAGATTCATGGGGTTTTTCCAAACAAAATTTTTGATATTAACAAGAAAGTTTGCTTCGATTTTAATAACAAAAGAAACAAAGAGACATTTAATGAGATCACTAATCAATTAAGAAAATCTATTTTGAATCTTGTTATAAAAGATTGCCATGCAAAAATATACTATTTAAATGAGCATGTTAAGAAGACACATTGATTTTTTGAATAGATAAGAACCAGATTATATAATCAAAGAATGCTTTGCAAGAGAAACTCAAGCTGAAGCTAATATTTCAAAATTACCAGAAAACAAAGTTCAAGAATTCAGAGCAAGATTTATGAGCTTATCGAATGAATTTTTGAATAAAGACACTTTGATTTTTTGAATAGATAAGGACCAGATTATATAATCAAAGAATGCTTTGCAAGAGAAACTCAAGCTGAAGCTAATATTACAAAATTACCAGAAAACAAAGTTCAAGAATTCAGAGCAAGATTTATGGGCTTATCGAATGAATTTTTGAATAATGATGCTTCACAAAACTTATTAGAGAGAGAATTAAGCCGAGGATTTTTTGAAACAAAACTTTTCTCAAAACGTCATCCTGAATAATTATTGATTACTAAGGCGGATAAAGGGAGTATTACAGTTGCAATATTAAAAGATGTTTATAATCAAAAAATGATGCATATTTTGAATGATAAAGATGGTTTTGCAGTTACTCTAAATGATCCTACAAAAATGATTCAAAAAGGTAAATTTAAAATTCAAGAGAGATTAAGACTTCAAAAATGTTTGGGAAACAATATCGAATAGGTCGAGAGGCTATTCACTCTGAAGTCCAACGTTTGAAGTCTTAACGAAATCACGTAATGCTATGAAAAGCATAGACTCGTAACCTTAAACTCGTAGTAGTCATGATGAAGTCAGTAAAACTATGTTTGAAGTCGTGAGCATAAAAAAAGAGTCGTCATTAATTGTAGCGAGTCAGCAGAGATGAATAAAGCATCGTGCGAAGTCAGCAGGAAGTCAGAACGGAGTCTGGCGAAGTGAGTTGAAATCGGCGCGTCCGCGCGCTTACGTGAAAATACATCGATCAGAGAAGGGATCAATTTTTCAAAAACATTGTTTCTTCAAAGCATGATTTGTCCAACGACAACTATTTTCAGAGAGCAAAAACTTGGGCACGTGTTATGATTGAGATGAGAGGCGTGTGTTTGTCAAAACGGGGCGAATGTCAGTAATGTTCGAATATTCAATTAAATTTAAGCAATAGATGGAGCTGCAGAGCTATAAAATTCAAAATTCAAAATGTTAGTACCAAAGATGAGTACATATTGATTTGAGATAAACCGCGACTGCTATCACATATTGCAGCAACAGAATTGAATAATTAACTAATGAATTGATAAACTCGAAAATTATAGAATTGTGGGTTGTATCTCCTCCTTACGGTCGGAAATGAATTTTTATTGATTAAGCACGAGTCAGTAACAACCAATATACACAAATTATGTTAAAAAACTTACGAATTTAAACATTTGGAGGTTATATTAGTGGTTTTTCACCGGAAATGGGTATTTTTAAGAACAAATCTTCAAGTCTCTTACAAAACTTACAAGTTGGAACATTTTAAGCTTATATTATGGTAATTTTACTGGGAATGGGTATTTTTCGATAGAAATCGTTAAGCTTTGAAGAAAACTGTAATTTTGAATATTTTAAGATCTTTAGGTAAAAGGTGTATTCTTGTCTAATCCTATAGTGGTAATAAGTAGTCCAACTTTCTCCTAAAGATAATAAACAAACTAAAACTCTAAATAACTATTGTTAAATTAACAATAATGATATTTTCCTCCATTTTATAAATTATTTTGAATAATGTTCATTTTTTAGATGAGACAGTTTACACCCTCAAGGCTGCTGGAGCGAGGTACAGAAAGAAATATAAATCTGTTGAATGGCCCCAGTCTCCACCAAAGTTAGGGGTCCGGATTTTTGAGGAAAATGAAGCAAAATTGTAAAGTTTTTTGAAGCCCAGCAGGAATGACCAAGAATGACCAATTCACGATGAAAAACCCCTTTCATCACCTTAATATATTCAAAAGTTTCAGTTTTCTCTGACACTTGAAGATATCTTCTGGAAAATACCCATTTCCAATTAAATGACCTTAACACGAGGTTAAAATGTTCAAACTTATAAGTTTTGTAATACACTTAAAGATTTGATATGAAAAATACCCGTTTCCGGTGAAAAAACCATTACATAACCTTAAAATGATCAAACCTGCAAGTTTTCTGCAATACTTAAAGATTTATTCTTAAAAATGTCCATTTCCCTTGAAAAACTCTAACATTACCTTAAAAGGTTCAAACTTGTGGGCTTTGTAAGAGACTTTAAAATTTGTTGTTGAAACTACCCAATTATGGTGAAAAAAGCCTGACATAACCTTGAAATAATAAAATTTCATTTTTATTCAAGGCTTAACGCGATTTCTGCTGGAAAACGTCAATTTCCAGTGAAATTACCCTAACATAACCTTGAAATGCTCAAATTTGTAATTTTTCTACAATACTTGAGGATTTGTACTTAAAAATGCCCATTTCTGGTGAAAAAAATCTAACATAACCTAGAAACATTCAAATTTATAAGTTTTCTGCAATATTCAAAGATTTTTTCTTAGAAATACCTATTTTCGGTGAAAAACCACTAACATAACCTTCAGCTATTTAAATTTGTAAGTTTTTCAAACATTGTATTTTGGTTGTTACTTACTCGTGCTTAATCAATAAATATTCATTTCCGACCATAAAGAAGAGACATAACCTACAATTGTATAATTTGCGAATTTATTAATTCATTGGTTAATTATTCAATTCTATTGCTGCAATATGTGATAGCAGTCGCGGTGTATAGTTCTCGCCGAGTCACGCCGAGTCATGAAGTCAGCATGAAGTCAGATCGAAGTCGACAGTCATCGCTTGAATTCATCGAAGTCAGCAACGAACGAATTTAAAAAATGAAGTCAGATGGAGTCACAAAATAACACTTGAAGTCACACGATATTGCTTAAATAACGTTACATTGATTTCAGCGGACTTCGGAGTGAATAGCCCCTCGCATTTTTCACAATTAAAAAAAAAACTATGCGTCTTAAAAAAAATAGTCTGAATCAATTCTGTGGACCTCTTTGAGACTAACAATTCCTTCTAAAACATTTTTTTTTATCTCGCATTGTTTTGCTGAAAAATTGAATTTTTTATGTTTTGAAAAGCGTTTTCGATTGATGAAAACAGAACCGTTTGTCAAAAATGGCTTTTCGAAGAACTCGTTCTTTCTTTTTGGACTTTAGCAAAATGTGCCATAGCGCAATCCAATGAGATAATTCTTTCGAAAGTTATCGTGCTTACAGATTGACGCCATTATAAAAAACATTTTTCTGATTAAGGGGGTTCAAAACGTGGATATTTGATCTATGCATCTCTTATGTTTATGTAGATACTATTTCAATATATAAATAAGTTTTCATGAAGAAAATGTATACTCACAAGAGAATACCAAAAAATACATTAAATTAGAATAAAGTACAACAATGGGAAAATTATAATTTTTCGTATAACTTTGTAATTACTTGTAAATTCATGTAAAAGTGTCTAAATTCCAGCAAAAAATTCAAGGTTCTAGGCTTTATTCATTATTTGAAAAAAAAAATTTATCTTAAGAATTCCAAGGAAATGTAGTAGAAACTACAATTTTTAGTTATAAATCGGATAATTTTGTCAAATTCTACAAGCTTAAAATCATGAAGAACGTCAAACATAGCAAAGAACATAAAAAACATCAGATACTTGCTTATATGCAGTGTGGTATTTTTCTATCTTCTAAATAATGCAATATTGATAAAATCTAAAACAGTTTGCTTTGAAATAAGAGTTCTAGCTCCAGAAGTTCGAGACAAAAAAGAAACTAAAATCTTTGAAGAACTCATTAAATAGGTCAAATTAAATTAGAACGTCAAGAACAAAATAATTTATTAGACTAGATAATAATATTTAATCACTAAGAGCCTCTCCTTTTCCGGTGAGTATATAATCATGCGACAAGATTTTGCAACCTTGTCTGGCTAGTATCACGGAATTTTCCGCAATACTAGTTCTAACACTAAACTTGACGCTAACAATAAATGTTAATAGATGAATAAACTATTTTATGTAATGTGAGAAGGATATTGTTTAATTTATTCTTCATTGCAAGTTTCTATGAATTATATTCGCTATCAATATAAACTGAATATCACTAAGGTAAATGTCCCAGTTTGGGCGGGTGACACAGTTTGGACGAATGCTCAGATACTATAGGTAAATCCGAGGCAATCTTAAAGTTAATCACACTATCAATAGTTTCATCGCTTTTTGGAATGGATTAAATATATTTTTGATATAGGTTTGATAGCCATTTTATTATTTATTCGTATTGTTTAAGCGTTATATAGTCACGCGCGTCGCCATCTGCGACCGATCGAGCATAACATTGCTCTCGGCTTGTTAGTTCGGGAGTTGACACGAT
>JAUMHM010000078.1:35224415-35237720 GCA_032362435.1 Melikaiella ostensackeni | reverse complement strand
TTTTGCACCACGATAACGCACCGTCGCACAATGCCATCGTTATCCATGAGCATTTGGCTAAAAACGAAACGAATACCTATAAAAAAATTTTAATTTTCAATTAATGAATAAAATATGTACCAAATCAATCATATCTGTTGTTACTTTCAGGTAATAATGTTTTCTAACAATTTTTTCACTTTTATACCTGTTATTTCCTATAAATTACACCTGATGAGGAAGTTTAAATTGGCTTCAAAACACGTTGGTCTCCAGTAGTATAAAAAAGACGGAGAAAAAAAAGAGGGAGAGGCTGGTTTGGTTGACTCTTCCTTTTTTCTCGCCCTCTTTTTTCTTCCTGTTGTGTACATTTATTGTACATCTGTTTGTAATGAGCCGAAAAAGCGGGTAGTCTCAAAGTCTATTTTGGAGTTGTGAACTTTTTGGGTGTTCTTTTTCAGTACACAAAAAATTTTCATAAGAAAGTAGATTTTATTTCGATCTTTAAGAAAAAGTATCAATTTAATCGTACCACATTTTCTAATGTAGTTCTAATAGTATAGTAGAGGATTCCACCTTCAGAAGATTTTCCCTAATATATTATCAAATATGTATCGAAACTCAAAACATTTACAATTTTAGTACTAATATCATTCTCGAATTGATTTTAGTAGGAACAAATTTTGAATAAATTACAATAATTTTAATCGAATAGAATCAGATTTGCATGGGAATTGATCCTTCAGTTCTATTTTCAGTTAACTGAATTGGGAATTGGGATTCTATTGAAAGTAAATAATTTAAGCTGGAAATGTCTGAATTTTCCAGCGAAATTATTTGTTATTTATTTGTGGATGCACAGTGGCACAGAATCCTCAAAATGCGGCGAAAAGTCTTCAACAAATTAAAATGTAACATGAAGGCAGTTGTTATATGTTTTTGATGTCGCTGATTCCGGATTTCGTATTAAAAATGCTAAATTGAAATTGCAGCTGCACAGGGCTCCCACACAGCTACTTTTAGGCAATTTTAATTTCTCAAACCACTTTTTAGTTACTTTCTTAATATGAAGTCACTATTGTCACTTTTTTAAATGAAAAGATCATTCTCGTCACTTTTCTTTTAATAAATTGAGGCACTGAGAATGACAACTAAGTAAAGCCCAAAAATGAAACTTTACAGAAGAAATAGAAAATATTTTCTGTAATAGGATTCATAATAGAAAATTCTAAGAAAATTGTAGAAGCAAGTGGACCTCATGAGCTATACTTTCAAGATTTAAAAATATTTGTTCAAAAAATGTTTAAGAGTATGGGAGAGGAAAAACTTTATGTGCTTTACCTAGTTGTCATTCTCATTTATTTAAAAGTGCATTTTTCATGTTTTAAATTTATGAAGAACTTAAAAAGTATTTTTAAATTATTTTTTATTATAAAGAAACGAAACAGGAAACAAGTTTAATCCTTCTCGTCACTTCTCTGGATGAAAGAGACCAAAAACAAAATGGGCTTTACCCAGTTGTCATACTTATTTCTCCACAACCACCTCAACTTTAACCATGTTTTTTGGCAAAATGAAATTTTTTAATTGACATATTTCCAACACTTATCAATAAGTCTTAACCTAAAGTACTCAAAAATGCAAAAAAGAAACGATTTTCCAAAAAGTGGGCTTTACCTAGTTGTCATTCTCAGCGCTATACCTATTTCTGAATTTTCTTGAATGCTTTTGAATGACTTTGGTTTCTACCAAATTCCTTCGAATTCGTTGGAACTTTCTTCAAATCCACTGAATTCAATGGATCCTTTTTAAGTTTTTAATTTTTTTTTCAAATTCAGTTTGAATTCCTGTGAATTTTATCAAATTAATATTCACTCTCATTTATCTGAAATCAATAGAATTTTTTTTGACTTAAATTTTTTTTTGCATTCACTTGAATTATTTTAAGTTTACCCTGAATTCGTATGAATTTCATTGAATTTTCTTGAATTATCTTGAATTTTTCTAAGTTAACCTCAAACTTAATAAATTCAATGTATTTTTTCAAATTCAATTTCAAATTTTTCAAAATTCATTCGAATTTTCATGAATTTCCTCGAACTCTTTTTATTTCCCTTAAATTCCTACTCGAATTTCCTTTCATTTAATGGGCTTTTTCTTTTACTTAAAAATTTTTTCTTTCAATTCACTTAAATTTCGTTGAATTCACCCTGAATTCTGTCCAATCGTATTTTGCTCAATTCGATGGAAATATTTCGATTTTTTAAATTTGGTTCAATTCACTCAAATTCTTATCAATTTTATCAGAGACTCTTGAATGCCTTTGAATTGTTTTGAATTCACTTTGAATTCTTGTAAATTTATCCTGAAGTTAAAATCGACCTGGAATTCTGATAAATTTCATTGAATTCTTTTGAATTATTTCAAATTCAAAAGAACATTAGTGACATTATTAATATACATTAGTCACTTTTTTTCAAAAACTTGATTCACCCTCTATATCTTCCTCATCAGTTCTGTTCAAATACGATCTACAATTAATAAATGAAATTCGTAATTTAACCGTAGTAATCGTATACGAGAGGAAAATTATTTATAAAATAATTCAAATGTTTAGGATATTTAAAAATACATATTGAAATTTTCAAGTGTTAAATAATATCAAAATTGAAATAAAGAATGAATCACAATCTTTTAAATTAAGAGATTCGCCTTAACTGAACGTAAATTCACATTAATCTCATACGAAATCTACAGTTTCGATGGTAAAAATGTAATTTTTACTTCTAAAATGACTATTATTATAATAAAGGTTAGTGCCAGCATTAGATTATCCTACTTGATTCTGTTTTGTCACTTATTGAAAATAGAATTGAGTGACTTTTTTTCGAAAAATTTTGTTCACCTTAAATAGATCTCAAAATTCTCGACAGACTATGTTTTGGTAAAACGCATGGCTTTTGTTTGAAATCGTGAAAAACGCTATTGAACATAAAAAATTCCACTTCCCAGCAAAATTATACCAGATATGAAAAAAATGTCAAGAAGTAAAATTGTTCATCTCAAAACAATCTATAAATTTTCTTGAAACTATTTTTCTGATGGGACGCATAGTTTTTGTTTCAATCATCAAAAATGTTGTTAAAACAAAAAATTTTACTTTGCAGCAAAACTATACGAGATATAAAAAAAATTAAAAATCAAACCTATTAATCTCAAAACGATGTACAAATTTGCTTGAAACTATTTTTTTGAGGAGACGCATAGTTTTTGTTTTAATCATGAAAAATATTATTAGAAATAAAAAATGTCGTTTTCCAGCAAAACTATACGAAATACGAAAAAATGTGAAGAAAAAAAAAACAAATTTGCTTGAGACTATTTTTTTAACGAGAAGCATAGTTGTTGTTTTAATCGTGAAAAAAAACATTAAAAGAAAATTAATTTTTTGAAAAACGGCACAGGATACAACAAAATGTTTAATATCGATATCATTCACCCAAAAAAGGTCTGAAAAGAAATGCTTTTGAAAATAAAAAAATTTAATTTATGGAGAAAAGAAACAAAATACAATAAAATGTTGAGCGTCAATATTATTCACCTAAAACTAAAGTCCCGTTAATTAATTAACCTTTACTTTTGTTCATTTGAAAATTAAAAAAAAATTGAGGAACCCGGTCAAAACTTTCGTTCCATTTCTTTGCAGCCAGTTAAGCAACACAATTTTGATCCAATCATTAATGTAATTTCAGATATTATCTAATTTCATCCAAATCTAGAGATAGCAGATCAAAGTTTAGTAACAAATCATTTTTATCTATCAATAACGAAATGGAACAGCGGCAGATTTTTCAAAATTGTTTTGAAGGTTAATATTGGATAGAATTTTTAGAATAACTTTAAAAAATAAAAAATACCGCAGCACATTGTTTCAGGGTTTAAAATAGAGGTCATAAGGAACTGTGTTCTAAAAAGATCACATTGACCTTTTTTGATGATTTTTTTAAAACTCGTATTATATATTCTCACTGCATCACTTGCAGACACATTTTTAACTTAATCTTATTTCACTAATTCTGCATGGAAGTTTAAAAAGTTAGGTTTATCTTATAGAAATTCTTCGGCTCTTACTAATCCCGTAAGATTTGATTCATTTTCTTCATCTTAATATTGAGTGTGAAGGTGTTAATACTGCACAGAAAATCTGCGAATACATAACTATTATAGGGCCGTCTTTCGTTAGCTAAAAATAAGTTGAAAGTTAATGCTAATTAAAAATATTGTATCACTTGATTGACTGGTTATATTGGAATGTAATTTTAAGAATTTTACAAATAGGACTTTTGGCCGTATTTGACGATTCTGTCCCACTGTAGGATGGAATCAAATATTTGATAAGAACATTGAAAAAGTGAAATCAATATTATAGTGGAAACCACATTCATTCTGTTGCACTGGCGAACATTTAACAATGGACACCTAACGAGTATACGGAGCAAACAATTAAAAATGTTTGATCGAATTGATTCTTTATTAACAGACTTCGATTCTCTCATTAACTAGAAGGTCGTAATAATATCGCGGGCTTTGAGTATTTTTAATTGCAATCAGGTCGCCCTTCGCTAATTGCAAGCTTCTTAGTTCTTTTCTCTCTCTTCGCGAACAAATGAAGTCAATTATATTTCAATAATTTTTGTCGATAAATAAATAAAATTCATAAATTATTACTATCTTTGTAGATTATAATTTATGATGAATATTTTAATCTAATTTGAATTCTATTTCATATTCCAGTTTCAGGTGAATGAGCATAAAATACAGAAACAGCTGCAGGCTGCAAACTTTCTTTCACTCGAGGACATAATTCTTGATTGAAACAGTAAACTCTACAGAAATAAAAGCATTCAAGCGACGACACGCTCGCTCCATTCATGCATAGGATAAACTTTCCGAGCGCTGCTTATCGGTTCTTTTTTTTCGTTCTACATTCTCGGTACTTTAAAATAAAACATTCATCGCTCTTACGGACGGTTTAACGTTTAATGTTTATAGTCCAGTCAATGGAGGATTTAAGTAAAAAATCCGACTTAGGAGGATTTTTTCACACATACATTTCAAATAGCTTATACTGTAAAAAATCGCCATCCATACGTGTAAGACTATGGCCGCCATGTTGGAAAGTGTTAAACAATAACTCGTTTTTTGAGAATAACTCGACAATGGTTGGTTTTAGGTGAAATATGGTTATGTTAAAAAATGTTTATAATATTGTAGTGCACAAAAAAGGTTCTAACTGTTGGTGAAATTGTTGTTCTTGTTCCTCACTGTAATCTTCTAAATACATTGAGGAATAATCGAGATGGGAAAAGAGGAAGTGTAGTTTCAGATTCATCAATCATCTCATTTTACCTTCATTAACGTGATGAAATTCTCATCTATAGCAGTTTCCGAATTCGTGGTCCACTGAAAATGCCTTCTTTTTCAATTTAGCACCCGATAATTTTGGAAATTTTCCTCTTAAATACCCGAAGCAACTTCCTTCTCCCTTGAGAGCTTTGACAAACTGTTTTATGAGACTAAGCTTTATGTGGAGAGGAGGAAGTAATACTTTTTTTGGTGTCAATTAGAGGATTAGCAATAATGTTATTAGAACCTGGTTGAAGTGATGTTCTCTTTGGCTATGTTTTTTGCTTATAGTGATTGTCTCCATTTCGTCCACGCCATAAGTACAAATAGTGAGGGTTGTTTGTGAAGTCTGATTGCTGTCCTAGTATGATGTTCAAAATTCTGATTTTTGATTTGATATCTCTATAATACTTTGCATTCATGCCTTCTGACAACAAATTTCTACTTTTTTTTACTGATGCAAGGCATTCTGCACCGTTCTTGGGTAATTCTAAGTTTCTTGCTAGATCGTTCAATTCTTCTTGCGTAAACATTTTAGGAACTCTTTTACTTTCATTGTATGGGATGGAATCGTTATTCAGAGAGCTCATTTCCTCCACTTCGGAACCATTGTAACCCGTTTATTTCTAATTTATATTTTTACGGATTACATTAAAGTTCTTTTCTTAAATTTGATCCAATGCTATTTTAAATATCGGGCAGGTGAAATGATTCAATGAGTAATGCAGGTGAATTGGTCGCTTAATTATCAAAAAATTTATTGTTATATATTCATCAAAAGTAATCAAAGGTTTTACATAAAAAAACTCAAAGATAAGAGATAAATGTTGGCACAATAAAATCAACTGAGATTCGTATAAATTATAGCCCTGACACTTACACTCTCGTACACTCAAATTTTGAATAACGGTTGGCCCAGTTTTGAGAGAGAGATAAAATAGAATAAATAACAGGTACTTATTAATTTTGTTGTAACGCCGAAGTGTCGTTGTGGATCTATAATAGTGTTATAGAGAGGAGTCCAAAATCTACCATTATATCTAAAATGTCAAAAAAACTCAAGTTGAATGACATTGGTACCATTTTTCAAAACCAGCGGCACTTTCCTACGTGGAAATAATCTTCAAAGCGCTCATCAAGTGGTTTATTTTGGGGATTAGCATAAATGCCACGCTGCAAAGACACTTACAGTCAGCGGTTGTCGTTATAATGATAAAAACGCACCCACTTACACATTACAATGATATATAAAAAATAAATACCTTCCAAAACTTGGCGATGTGGCTTAAAATTGTTACGTTTCGCAGGTAAGGAATAAATTTAGTTGGCCGAAAACCGAAAAACTTCTGGTCGACATTACAGCGTTAAATTAATAATGAGCGAGTCACTGGATGCTCTCTCACAATAAAGCCTATTTTTCCCCTCTCTAAAGTCACCCAATATCACCTTAACTCTTCATCAGTTGATGATTCGTCAAATCAAAATGTCCTTACTTTCCTAATACAATTGGCGCTCAATTCAGACTCATTCAAATCACAAATTTATGTTACACCATCAGTAATCTCCAGATCCTCTACTGAACAGAATGAATTTCCTATTTCATCTTCTATGCTATCGTTGGTCGGAAACGAACTTCCGATCGTGTCATCATAATTGCTCCTATCATCAGTCTCGAACGATTTAGTGGGTTTCGTTACTGTTGCAAATCGACATAAGAAATTCTTTCCTTTTCCTTCCTAGTAACCCCTGCCAAGTTATTCAAACAGAAATAGCAATCATTTTCTGCTAGTGGTTTTTCCCACAAAGTAGGTTTCGTAATATCTCGACTGAAATTCCAACGACTCAATGTTATATGCCAACTAGAACATATTTTGTGTCTCGTTTTGATCCACAACATCAAGACCAAAACATTCTTTATAAATTTTACGAATCTTTTCAGAAATGAGTTTACGGTCACTCGGAACCTGATATTTACTACAAATATAGCAGAATATATCAGCGTTTTTAACACAAGAATGTTTGGAAGTGGAAACTCGAACATTATTTCGAGTTAAGAAGCTTATTTCTTCCGCTTCGGCACCATCGGTAATCTCCAGATCTACTATCGAACAGAATGATTGTGTTATTTTATCTATTTCATGATGAAATGATGATGATAATAATGATGATGATGATGATGATAATGATGATGATGATGATGATGATGATAATGATGATGATGATGATGATATGATTTTTCCAGAAGATCCGTACATCTTTGAGTGTTTTTATTTTGAGTTGCCATAGTTGTAAAGAAGAACCCCGCGCCTTAGGAATCCTGGACCGTTCGGAGGTCAGTCTGCCGTTCTGGGGATGATAACCCTCATACCTCCCCAGGCTTGAGTATGAGGGCTTTCCGACTCTGACGACGACAATGTCAACTCGTCATCGGATACACTAAGGCTTCATCCTCACCTAAAGCCCCCTGCAGGGCAGCCCACCTTAGCGCGTTACCTCAACAGTCTGAAGAGCAAATCATTCTACACATCCTTTTTCGGGGCAGTTGTCATCATCTTCAGCTTCTGTCGAGGTAGTAGGATTTTATTGAAATGGTTTGACCAGTAGGTGACCTTGTGTAATCAAAACATGATCAACGCGAAGATATTCATATTTTCCTGTATTCATATAACATTTGTTCAAAAACAAATGACAGAAGCTACTGGAATAGAAGGTAAAAAGTGAGGTAAAGAAGAGATACCGAGTTTAGATTGAGCGACCATATAAGCACGAGAGCACCCTTTTTCCGAAGATTTTAGTCAGCACGTCTTAACCTTCAGCACCAAAATCGGTTACTTCAGTGTTTCTAAGTTATTTTTTGAGGTTAGGGACGAACGGTTACCTGACGGATTATAACAAACAATTGATTCGGATTCAGCGACCTTAAAAACAAGAGAGCACCTTTTTTCCAAGGGTTTTAGTCACCACGGCTTGAACTTCAACACCAAAATGGCTTATTTAAGTGTTTTGAGATATTTCTTGAGGTTAGAAACGAACGCTGATTTAGTGGGGGTAAGCAGACTGCAGATTTGGATTCAGCGATCCCAAAAATATGAAGATACACTTTTCTCTGAAGATTTCATTTTTTTATTTTTAGCTGATTATTAACAGTTTTTTGAGATTAGAGACGAACTGAGACTTGATAGAGTTAAAAAGCTCCAGATTCGCACTCAACGACCCCAAAAACATATGGGTTTGGTCGTCTGGCTCACCGCAAATGAAATTTTTTTATGTGTGCCTGTGAAATTAGCAGTAAAAATTACCTAAACTTTGGCATACAATTTGACATACTTAAGAAAAGTTTTTGAGGTAAAACTTCTTTCAATTGATCTCAATATTTGAACAATATATTTCTAAAGTTTCAGATCAGAATAATAATATTTATGGCCTCTTTTAAAGCACCAAACAAGTGAACTTCAAAATTGAGTCGAGAATGAAGTTAGCCGAGGTGAATGAAAGAAGTTTTACCTCGAAAACGTTTTCTCAAGTGTCTCAAATTGTATGCCAAAGTTGAGGTAAATTTTTAGTGCTAATGTTTAATGCAAATGAGTAGGTCGATTTTCTTTGCTCAGGAAGTTGCAAGAACTCGAGTTCGGATCACCTGATCTATTTCCGAAGTTTTCTCCGGAATATTTTCTTCTTTTACTTCATTTTCTCTAAATTGCACAATTTTTCAGTCAATCGGATTTCATAGCAAACCTTTGATAATATGACTACAACAGTTAGAACCTTTTTTGTGTACTACACAATTCTAAACATTTTTCAACATATATATTTTTATATATGAATATTTTTTAACATAAGAGACCTAGAACCAACCGTTGTGGAATTATTTTGAAAAACCACTTATTGCTCAACATTTTCCAACATGGCGGCCGTAGACATACACGTATGAATGGGCATCTTTTACATTATGTTTGTAAAGCTATCCCAGACGTATGTGTGAAAAAATGCTACTATGTCAGATTTTTTGCCCAAGGGGGAACTTGCTCCTTGCTGACTGAACCATTATACTACTTTGCGAAATCGTTAAAAGTGAAAGAAAGAAGTTGCAGGGCTGTTGCAATTAAAAAGTTTTCAAGCTACTGCTCGAGATTTCTCTTGCTTGAGGGGAACGATTCTGCTTTAACGATATTTTTCACGACTTATTATCTTGCATAAGCTGTTCAAATGATTTTTGAAGAATTTTAATATCAATCATTTGAAAACATTTATGCCGTTATGAAAATATCCTACTTCATGATTTCCATCTCTTCATTAGTGCTTTTGAAATTTCTTACCTTTGAAGATATTTTATATCATTATTAAAAGCATCTCAATTTCCTAATAGCTCTTAAAACAGAAGCTTAGGCACTTTACTGAAAGGGGAACATTAGACATAATTTATCTCAAGCTAGCAATATTATACGCGCGCTACACTGCCTTCCAAAAGAAGAAAACCCGTATCTATCATTTGGGATTTGGCACCAGATTCGCAGCTGTTTTTACTATAATTCCGTGGAAAACAATCGTGATTTAGGTGCCAAATCCCAAATGTAAGTTACGGGTTTTCTTGTTTTGCACGGCAGTAGAGCGCGCGGGAAACATTGTGTTGCCAATTAATAATGTACAAACATAAAACAAGATTACTTTGATTCCAATGTTAAACTGTACAGTTTAATCACTTAAAAGAAAATAATTCCAGAGACATTGAGTTTGAAATTTTCAATTTAGAGCATCAACAAATTTATAACAATAAAGTACGTCGATTTCCTAATGTTGTCCTTCCGTTCATCCCTTCACGCAGTGAAGTTTCAGCATTTCATGGTTTTTAAATTCTTTTGTTTTACTGTTTTTTATAACTCTTGATTTGTGGTTATGAAAATCCATTGGCTTAGTTAACCTACAGGTATGTCAGTTATTGTAACTTTATACATTGGAACTGATTGGATTGTTATTTCGAGTTTTATAAAAGTATGTCTACTAAATGCATCTCTGGAATCCGAAAATAATGGGTTTCGTGTTTACAAATTATATTTTGACAGTTTTCCAAGTCGCGTAGTGCACTTAATATGAACAATTATTTCAAAGAATGAACTAATTAAAGAATTCTAGAAATCTCAAAAGATTTCAATGAATACTAAATAGTTTCAAGAATTTTTAAGAGATTTCAAATCATTTAAAAACATTTATTTGAAATTTAAAATACCTCAAAGGGTTTGAATAATATTATTTAAAGATAGTTTAAGGATTTAAGGGGTTTTAAAAAAAATTTTAATAAATTAAAATTTATTTTTATATATCAGAGTTTTCTAAAGGAACTCTAGGCGTTTCAAAATATTTCAAGAGATTTTAATGGAATTCTAAATATTGTGAAGGTATTTTGAAAAATTTGAAAATATTATTATTAATTTCGAACTTGAGATTTTCATAATTAGTAATAGAAAAATGCAGTTTTCGCAATAAAGAGATCATAATCAAGATGGACATAACAAAATCCGATCATATCATCGGACTTAATTAGAAACTCTAATAAACTCTAAAAGCTGAAATGAAAATAAGAGTATTCGAAGTGGAACACTTCAAAATTTAGAGCAACAAATCAGTTTCATTCTTAATCCTTCAGAATTAATAATTAAACAAGCGTCTTATAACATTTGAAAATTAAACATTCTAAATTCTGGGCTTTAAAATTTAAATGGTTCAAAAAGTCAATTGTTTTGAATTAAAAACTTCAAGATTAAAGATTTTTCAAGCATACAATTGTTCAGCATGAAGTTTTTTATCCAAACACTAGTCATCACTACTTTTTTAACTATAAAATATAATTATTTACTTTAGAAATTTAAAAAATTAAAATAAACCATTTGCAATGTTTCGGTATAAGATTCTTCAATTGTAAATACTTTCAGTTCAAGGATGCTTAATTTTAAATGATTCTAGTTTGAAATAATTACAATTTGAAGGTTTCAAACTGAAAGTGTCCAAAATTGAATGATTTCAAATTTAAAGTACTCGGAATTGTAAAATTTGAAAATCAAGACTATCAAAACCTGAAAATAAAAAAATGTCCTCGATTGGAAAAACTTAAAATTATGAAATGGTAAAATAAAGCACTGAGATTAAAAATTTCATACTTACGTACTTAAATTTTAGCGCCTTTCTCTTTAAATTACAAATTTGAAAAATCAAGCCTTAAAATTAAATGATTATAGAACCAAGCATCTCTCGAACTAAAATTATTAATGTTAATTTTAAAAATAAATCCAAGTGGAGCATTTCACGCACAATGTTGAAATTGTACAATTTTTTATTTGAATTATATCAATCTTGAAAATTTTCAAATAAAACTCGTTTCAAAAAATTGGACTTTTCCATCTTAAAAATATCTAAATCAAAAATAGTGACCCTGAAACGTTCTCATGTTGCGTATACAATTTTCAAAGTGTCATTTTGGAACTCCTCAATTTTCATTCCCATAAATATAAAATTTTTCATCTTCAAAAGAGATTTTAAAACGAATTTCTAGGTTCTAAAAGCTATGAATTTCGAACTGTAGAATTTTAAAGGCTATACATTTGATACTGTAAAATTTTTCAGCCCTAGAAATTAGAAAAGTGTGAATTTCAAACGTTCTAAATTTGAAAGTGGTCTACTTTTAAATTGTAAAATGGATTAATTTATTGTTTTAAATGCTCAGTACTGAAATTATTTGAATTGTTAACCTTGAGAATAAATATTTTTCCATTTTTATAGCTTCGACGTTCAAAGTGTACAATTTCAAGTATTCCTAATTTAAAATTTATAAAACTTTTCTAATACCTAAAACCTCTGATATTTTTATATAATAAACTAAGAAAGTTGAGGACTAAACTCCTGCTTCAAATTGAAAAATTGTAATTGTATTAGATTTTAGAATTAAAATTATTTTTACTGGAACTAACATCAAAAGTAAAGAAGCTTGAAGGTTTCTCTTTTATTACAAGTATTTTAAGTCATGAAAAAATAAAAAACTTAGTAACTCAAAAGAAAATTAAAGTAACATAATAAGTAAGGCGTCAAATATATTTATCTTAAAAATATTAATTTGCAATTATTAATTTCATTTGGTTGCACAATTTCGATGATTAAAAATTAATCCCAAAGAATTTCAGTAATTATAAATTGAACATTATTTTATTTTACATTCATGTGTTACTAAACTTTAAATAATAAAACGAACTTGCAGGGATTGTGTAGCTCATTTGAGAAATTTACCTTATACCTTTAATTTACCTAATAATTCTTTAAGGCATTCACTATTATATTGGCTTATATGATCCCTTGAGTTTAAAAAAACTACTGCTAAATAATGTAAAATGCAAATTTTAATTTATTATCATGGAAATGTTAACATGACATTTATTATGAAAACATTAACCTGCCGTAAACTGTCATTCTGTTTCTTGTGACAGAAACGAATTAAAAAAAAACAGGAATAAAAAACAAAAGCGTCTATGCAAATCAACTTCATACTGTGAATGAAATGTATTAGATGCGTTCACTTGAAGATCACACAGGCCGACAGAATTCGAACAAATTCCAGAACTAGAAACTAGAGTATACTTTTCCAAAGGTTTTTTGTGCGCTGAACAAGAATTTAGCCTCAGAATTGCTCCATCATGTCAGGTTTTCGAGATATTCCAAGCTCAAAGTGCGAAAATCGTGGTTTCTGCCTATATTTGAGGTTATGTAGCATAACGATTTTAAGTTCCATTGCAAAATTACTGCCAGCATCTTAAAGTACAAGCACTGCCCTTTTGAATGCGCTTTAGTGTGCTCAAAAATAATTTTTTTTCTTTGAGATATCCAATATTGAAGTTTGGAATACACATGAATTTCTCAAGTTTTGTACACCTTCACGTT
>JAUMHM010000078.1:35209443-35224315 GCA_032362435.1 Melikaiella ostensackeni | reverse complement strand
TATTTATAATGTTTTTAATATTTCTGATGTATTTTTCTGAGAATTCGTATAATAATATAACCTACAAATACATAAATTATCATGGCTGTATTGTAGTTATGATTCGAATCCACAAATGGTATTTTGGGTACGATTTTATCTTTTTTTTTTGTATTTTTTCCGAATATTAAGTGCGGTACTTTTTTTTACATTTTACGACTGCTCACTAATCCAAATTAGTTTAACTCAATTTCGTCATCAGGTAGTGGCGTACTCAATTTGTAACAGATCATTCTAATTCTAAATAATAATTTTTTATAGGGAACATAAATTGAAAATGGCTGTGTCAAAAATTTTAAAGGCTGATATTCAAAATTTATATTTATTATAAATAAAATGGAAAAGTACTAAAATATATATATATATATAATATATAAAAATAAAGTAATGAATATATATATATATATATATATATATATATATTTTATTGTAATACTTCTAAAAATTTTATTATGCAATATATTGTGATATCAGCATTTAAAAGCTTAGAGATGCAATTCATTGCGATATGAGAATTTAAAAACTCAGATGTGCAATTATTCACTGTTATGTTAGAATTGAAATATTAAGAACTTCTGATACTGTGATATTCATTACGTTTTGATTTGTTTTACTTTTATGCTCTATTATGTATTGCGATTAAGAGTTTTTTTTTGGAAACAAAAAAGCTGGAATGACTGTGGTAAGATTAGAAAAAATAAGAAAAGACAAGAGACAAAAAGAAAGAAGGGGATTTAGAGGTTGCCTTCTTTTTTTTGGGTTTTCAAATTTGAATGGAGACATTTGAGAATGTGTTGTTCGTATTTGATCGTTAGATTCTTTTTTTTCAATTTTCAAGAATTTCGTAGTTAAATTTGAATTTTTGACGTTCAGTATGAATTAAAATTTTCATTTATTTCGAATTAATTTTCTATAATACTTTCACCCACTCATGCTCAATTTATACTTCAATATTCATTGCGATGAAGAGTTTTTTCAGAAAACATGCAAAGCAGGAACGGCTGTGGTAAGAATTAAAAATGATGAAAAAAAAAGATGAGAGGAAGAAAGAAAGAAGGGGATTTGAAGGCTGCCTTCTTTTTCTTTTTGCTTTTTTTTATTTCCGTTTTTTGAATTTTAACGGGGACATTTAAGAATATGTTCTCCAAGTTTGATCGATAGATTCTTCTTTTCTTTTGATTTTCAAGAATTTCGTAGTTAAATTTGAATGTTGGACGTTAAAAGTGAATTAAGTTTTCCATATAATTCGAATCAATTCTGTTTAATTTTCATTTTTTAATTGCTATTGTAATATTATTTTTGACAGGAAATTTTCTTGAACGCTCTTTGATGGGGAATTGAGTACGAGAGCAGGCTCAGGAGGTCTAGATATTTGATTTTAAAAATAAAGTTTCAAAGAATTCAAATTTTAGTTGGTTTTTCCCTTTCATTCTAATCGATATTCATTTTTTTGTTTGGCCTCCGGAAGCTCCCCATTGCACTATTTTCTAGCAGCAATAATGATTTTCGGTTTTTTCTTATTTTGAGCGTCGCTTTGCCCCGTCTCAATTATAGCGAACAATATTCTGAGCTGAAAAAATGATTTCGAAATATTCAAATGTCATTATTATTATTATTATTATTATTATTTTATAAATTATATCTCAGACTTAAGATGGTTACAGCCCAATATGTCGAGGGCACTTTTTTTTGAGTTGGATATTTGTACCAAATGCTAAAATATTATATGGTATTTAAAAAATGTATCTATTAAACATATTTTGTGAATAATAAGTTGGTCTTTGAATTCAATAAAAATAAACTGATATTTAGAAAATAAATGTGTTATAAAATTTTCCCTTGTCTGAAATCAAGAGTTATCCAATTCATATACATTCTTGGGCATTATATTTCAATTATTTATTTTAATTACAAGAATTGTTTTTAATACCCATTTTGAATTGCGCGCCAACTGCGGACAACCAGCGCGCTGCCCCATCGCAAGCGCAATAGCACAGGGTGCCCACATTGGCATCAATGCACTTTCTACTTCTCCCATAAAGACGAGGGAAATGGGAAAAATTTAAATTTTCCCAAATTTTTTAATATATTTGAAAATAATCTTTCTGTTTTGAAATTCCGAAATGTTGGACATGCAATTTTTGTAGCATTCAAACATTTTGGATTGTATTGGTAAATTTGTCTCCCGAATAATCTTCGAGGTTGGCCTGATCTTGGCAGCCAGTATTTACCCATGTTTTTGAGATCCTTGGCAAGTCTTGGCTGCCAATCTTGGACCATTACTGGATGCCGAATCTTGGCATTGGCGTTATCATCCGAAGCTTCGGCCGATGATAGCCCAAGACTGGCGGACAATCAGGCGCCGGTTCTGAAACCATTGGTTGCCAGAATTCGGCCATTCTTGCGCCAATGGTCAACATTTGCAATTCCCCACTGGGTTATTAGTAATTCTATCAATTTTGGTTATAAGCCATCTGTCTGAATAGTAGAAATTCGAACGACTGTACACCGGTTCAAATAGTTATTTCGCAGCTATATAAAGCAATTTTCGCAGCAATCGCGTAAACTCAATTTTCCCTAATGATACGACGGAAATGGCTGCAAAAAATACGATTGCGTCACGTTTGAAGCAAGGAAATAAAAAGGAACGCTAATTGCCTCGATATGGACGGCTTCGAATCTGTATATTGCGAAATGAATGCTTTTTATCAGAGTCCTTTTAGATTCAGAAAAACAATTTTCAAACTAAGCGACCGGTTAAGATTTATTCAAATATTTACATGTATGCACAAGGTAATTATTATTAAATCGAATGCTTTTCAAAGCTTTCAAAATTTCTCCGCCAATTTTAGTGCAATGGTTCATTTAATTTGATCGTTCCTTTGATAAGATAATTGAAGAAGATTTATCTCATTGAGATAGAGAAGACAAATTATTTCGGCTACACGTTCAAAGTAAAAAAAAAAAAAAAAACAACTTAGAATAAACCGACGTTTTAACCCGTCTTTGGGTCTTTCTCAAAGTGAAATTACAACTGAATCTGGATAAACAAACATTTTTGATAGTAATTCAAAATTTTTTAAACTGTTTAGATCTAGTAAATATATTAAAACTGAAATAAAATACGATACGAATTGAAAATCATTACCTGAAACATTGTTGTCAGGAAACGCAAAAAATTATAAGCGGTAAATGTACAAATCCATTTTTAGTTATATGTAGTCGTCCTCTTCTATAAAAAAGAAGAGGGTACCACCAGTCCAACAATTTTCACATCATAATGATATTGTTAGAAAAAAAAATTACAAACGTCATATTCATGACATGCGTCAGGACGACATTTTGGTAATACATTCAGTTCAGAGAAGGTTAGGTATGATGTCACGTGAACTTATTCTATTAGACAGCGAGTCAATACAGCTAGAGTCCCAGCACGCGCCAAAAGTTTGAAATGGAAAAACAAGTCAGTTTAACAAGCACTGATAGACATCATTAATGTGCATTCTTTCAGTTTGTAAATAATTGCGCAAACTGTACTTTTTAATAAAAATGGCCTTTATCATTTTTTTTATACGTAATAAATTCTTTTGCTAAAATCTTGATGCTTTTAAAATCAAAATCAAAATGATGATCAAATGACCACGCATGTTGGGATAGGCCTGTATTATTAGTGCTGATTCTGCAATTTCTTTTGTAATGGATAATTGTTAAGAATTACGGTTTCTTTAATTTCATTAATATTATCTTTTCTGAATTGAGCCTCACTAAGTCTTATGCCTCTGTCGATTAAATTTTTGATTAATCTTATTTTTTGTTCGAAAGGATGGTGTGAGTTGTAATTCAGATATTGACCAGAAAAAGTTAGTTTTTTGTACCAATAAGTAAATATTAGTCCATGATCTTTTTTGATCACTGACAAATCGAGGTAGTGTAGAGTGTTGTTTACCTTAATCTTATGATTGAATTGAACTGACAATTGGACACCCATTTGACAACTCCCATTGGACAACCTGATGTTTGTTCATAATATCATTTATTGAAAGAGAAAACAGTGTTGTTAAAAACTCTTCTGACAGCGACAAGTATCTCGTTTCTTCAGATTTTTGTTAAATTTCTATGGAGATTCAATTTTTCTTCTACACATTCCATAGCCATATTCAGGGGGATACTGTCAAACATAGACACCACATCTGGAGACAACATGGAATTGGAAAAAGGAATTTTCAAGTGTTTTATTTTTTCTTCAAAGTCCGAGCTATCTTTTACAAACGAAAGAGTAGTACCTTGAACTGGCTTCAGAACTTTTGCTGAATATGATGTTAAGTTATAAGTTAGCGAACCAATGGAAGACACTATTAATGTCCATTTTGAATTTGGTTTATGAACTCTGGGAAAAGCATAAGCTTTAGCTACAATCGACCATGTAGATTTCAATCGGTAATACATTTGATCATTGATATAGGATTTATTATGCCACCTAGAAACAATCTCATTGCACTTTCCTTCTGTTGTAGGAACTAAAGTTGTGTTAACTTTCTTATATACAAATCCATTGCTCACCATTCCCTCGACATCTGTAATATAATCTTTCCTATTGGCAACTACTGTAATATTACCTTTATCAGCTTTTAGAAAAATAAGGTCTTCGTTTTTCTTTTGATAATCAGTAATATTTTCAACTAAGTTATAATTCTTGAACTTGTTATTTTCTTTATGGTTAACAATTAACTTCGCCATGTTTTTTCTGATTTCTTGCTTTTGAATATATCTAAAAATCGGATGCAATGTTCAACAGAAACAATGATATTGTTTATAGGCTGTTGATTTGGTTTAAATGGAATTTTAAATTTATTGCCTAGAGATATATTTTCAGCAATGCCTACTGGGATCTGTTTGGTTGAAATGTTTTAAAACCTTTTGTTTAACCTGATATTTCTGATGGTTTTATTTTTTTTTAAATTTTGTTCTTTCTGAATTAAATCTTTTTGATGCATGCAGCTCGTTTTTCGTATTTAAGTTTATGTAGTATATAAACTTGTGATTCAAAAAAGTTGTAAATAGAGTTTTCGTGTACAGATCTTAGTAAACGATGTTTCAGAAACAATGTGTAATTCGCTTAATTGTTGATATTACTGATTAGATTTTTGATTTCATAATTTAAAATTTACTTTCAATATAAAGCTTTGGCTCCATTTGGTTATTAGAACATCAAATGCAACTTATTTAAATTGAAATTTTCAGTTAAATTTTCAATATGTGCATGAACAATAGATTCTCTCCTGAACCTGATGAGTGAGTGTGTTGCTCTTTCAAGACGACGGTCCTTTCATGTTTGAATTTCGCTTACGGCAATCATACCAAATTTATTATTTTAATAAAAGACGTATGGATCAGATGAAAAGAGATGTTTGAAAAAAAGATTACATAAGTTTAATTTTTCTGCGATAACGTATGAAAATATTCGCATGAAAAAATCGCCGAGGGATTATTTTTACGACAAAATATGCATTGCCTAGGCAGATAGCTTTATGGAAATGAAAGAAACAGTGCCGTTTGCGTTTTGAGTATAAATATGTGTGGAAATAGGTTCATGCAAATAAAAATTTGCATGTGTTTCGAGATTTACGTGATTTTCGATTTTTTAATTGACATCACTAAATTCGGTATAAAACGTTAAAGCTGTTGTGTGAGTACTTGTGTTGACATGTAGGGACATCTGCGTTCCTATCTATGTCATAAACTTGCAGCTGCATTCTGGCAGAGGTGCATATAAATGACAGATGAACTTGGACGAAATCGAAGGTAATTTACATGTCGATTGAGTACGTGCCATTCGATCAATAAAATCCCAAACTATTTCACGCGCCATGAAATCGCTCCAAGCATACCAAAGAATATTTTATGGACTTAATAAAAATATATATCCAATAAAGATCAAAGGAAAAATTTTCTGATCAATTTGAAAGATAAGGAAAAACGAGTGGCTCATCTGCTTTTAACAAATTTATGAAAGAAATTAAGTTTATTTTCAGAATAAGTGTTATTTCAGTGGAGAAGATCCTTTTTTATTCATGGTTCACAATATATTGATAATTAGACGAACATTCGAATGTATTAATTTGACTGAAGATCAAAGCCTGTGATTTATTTTTAGAAAATATGAACAAGAAATACTTTCTTTTCAATTCGGTTACGAGAACGTTTATTTAAAAAAATATTTAATTACTTTCAATACACTTTCCTTAATTTCATGTAGAGAATCTCATAACTTTTCATAGAGAACATTTTTATTAACCAAATTAGTTAAAAACTTATAAACATTGCGAAATTTCCTACTTTTTATACAATTGTTAAAGATTTGAAAACCAAGTTAAAAATTTTGTTTATGCTCGGGATCATAGTCCCTATTCCCCATTTCCTCCAATTTTTTCCCCTTCACTATCTTCTCCCTATTTTTCTCAAAATCCCCTAAAATCCCTATATTTGAAAATTTAATCCATTTTTCCCCCTTTTCCTTTTTTTGGAGCTGCGATTAGGAATGTAAATAGAAACCTATTATATTAAAAAATGCATGCTACAGTCTATACTTCTGCAGCTATATATGAGCCATCCACGTCTCAAAATAAAAAAAAAAATAAAACAGTCGAGTACGCGAGTAACTATGAGGTAGAAAACAAGAATCTGCTAGAAGGGCCCAAAATGGCTTACCCATCCGTCATTTCATATTTTATTTCCAAAATGTATGTATGCAGTGTGTTGTTGGAGGGAGGGAGGGATGGGCGGGGGGAAGAACTTCGAAATTTCAAATGCGGACCCATATTTTTTATTGCAGATTCAGATTCTCCATAAAAAAATACGTAAGTCTTATTCGAAAACATTTTTTCGATTCGCGCAACCGAGGGTTGTTTACCGGGGGTGGAATGTGAATGCGACTCCGCATTCCTAATCTTGTACCTAGCGCCATTCAAAAATAAATTGGAAATTCTGGGGAAATTAATTCAAAGTCTTCTTGTTTTTTTTTGCGTAAATTTTTGCAGAGTCGCTTTTTCCCCTCGAAAATAAAAAGTTTTTATTAAGGACATTTTTTTCGTTGGATGCGTATTTTTTGAGATATTTCGATGTCTCAAGATAGAAGAAACACCCTGTATATGTGTATAAGGACATTATTTATTATAAAATATATAATATTTTTATAATATCTAATTTTTCCCTTTTTTTCTCTTTATTATAATTTCACAAACATCATTATATGAAAGGGTAACACTGTGGAATACGCTGATCGATTCATTTTATTTCTTTAAATAAATTGACTAATGGCCAATTTGGGCCCTTCTTGCACATTCCTGATTTCTACCTCAGAATTACTGGCGTATTCAGCTTTTTAATTTCCATTTTTTTTAATTCACACTTTAAAGTGAATTTATTTGAAAATTTTTCATCAGGATACTGTAAGAATGTCTCCCGTTCATACATAGACGTCCGCACACAATGCGATAATTACAATTTATCATTTTTCTGTTTGTAACCATAATCATAACTAAACTTTACAATTACGTTAAAAAATAATTTGACCAAGTATGGTATTTTCATGACCATATCAGTAACCAGTATATCAAAGTATATTAAAGTACATCGCCAAGTAATGGTGTGGCCAACTATGAATGGATGTTTTTTTTTAAGTACTGGCAATGGGGTCGAATATAATTGAGAGGTAGATTTTGCCGAGTTCCGGTATAACCAATTATAAATAGATGGTTTTTCAAAATATCGGAGAAGGGATGAAATATAATTAAGAGGTATATTTTGCCGAGTTGAGATATGGACAAATATATCCAGGTAGAGATTAGAATGTTTTCGCTCAAACGTCGGTGGGTCTCATCAGTAAAACATAATTTAAATCAGAAGACCTAATATAGTTATAAAAAACGTCTTTAATTCTTATAAAAATTAAAATCAAAAGACGTAATAATTAAGAGTATATCTCACCTAAACAAATCATCAAGCATTTTTCCGAGGACAGTGCGCAAAAGAAACGATTTTTGATTGACAACATTTGATAAATGGCAGGTTAGCAATTTTAAAATAGAAATATTCTCTGCAACCCCTTTTCAAAGTAAAATTACATTAAAAAATTCTTTAAATTTCAAATGTGAAAAACGAGTGAAAATGGAGAACACGGATTCGCAAAACAATCTGAATTCAATGAGTTTCTTGTTAATGATAATTGTTTCATTTTCCTCGGTCTTGGAAATATCAATGTTTTTTTCATGGTCGTACGATGTCACTTTGAGGCGTTTTAATTGCTAATAAATGAAAACAATCACTAATTAATGTGATTGCTAATAAAAACTATAAAAAATTTGAATTAGTAATTTTGTTATTGGAGTGCTAAAAAGTTTTTTCTTTCGCGCTCTATGGGCATTCTTATGCGCCCAATAGTGCGTGTTTCTCTTCGGTAGAAATTTTTTCCCACCCATGTGAGTCTTCAAGTAGGTGAACAGGTGGTAGTCTGATGGCGCCAAGTCAGGGGAGTGAGCGGGATGGTTCAGAATATCCCAACCGAATGAACCCAAGAGTGCCTTGGTGGACAAAACTGTGTCCGCCTGTTTCAAATCGTCCTCTTGAGCTTTTTTAGGGTCTCACAGTATCTTTCTGCGTTGATAGTCTCTCCTGAGGCAGGAATTCGATAAAAATGATCCCTTTTCGGTGTTTTTTCTTATGCGTGAAGGAACTGGATGACACTGCGCACTGAGCGCTTGGCGGAATTTCTCGTTGACATATTTCTCGCAAACTGACACTACGGGGTTAGTTTTCGTACTACCGAGGCCCCTCTGTGCTTGTTGTGCTGAGGAGAACCCCTCTACCACTCAGTGTTGCCGAACTTGGTGGAAAAAAATCCCACAGCCCAAAATGGTAACAGTACTCTTACTTTCTGGAAAACCCTCGTAACTTATTGTAGCTTTGCAAAAATGGTGATCGATGTGGCTTTTACGAAGATCAGCTTGCGGGCGAGAGAATTTCACTGGAACGGTTAAAACAAGTCTCTTACTCTCACTGGTAACCGAATTTTTAGGAAGGGAGCGTACGTATGTAGCCCTTCGAGATAAGTTGAATCATATTTCAACAAGAAGGGCTTGCAATTGATCGGAAGTCTTGCATGTTTTTATAGTTTCAGATCGGCATTCTTCCTCGCATAATTTTTGCAAATTAATTTTTCGAGTTTTTCGGAATTCTTGTTGTCTCTCGGTATTCCTCACAACTTGCCTTAACGACTTATTTTCTTTCTCTAAATATCCTCGTAACTGTTTAATGCGCTTGTCATTTCTATCATCACCAAGACCTGCATTTCGTGTTCCTATTGCAGAATTAAGTTTACACTCCAGCACTCGAATTTTTTCCTTCAAGGTTTTTTGAGTTGGAGTTTTACGATTTGGTTGAGGTGGACCTGAACTTAGAGAACCACTCGAGTCTTCACGTGTAAGATCAAGATTTGATTCGGTTTCTACTCTCTATATTATTGAATCCCAGCCACTTCAACTAATTTCCATTTTTCATTCTGTATCACAAAATTAATTTTATATTTATATGTGAATTTAAAGATTTGAAATAATGTCATTCAATGGAATATTCTTATCAAATAACAATAAAGTTCAGAAAAAAAATTGATTAGGAAATCGTTATTTTCAATGTCGAGAACTTTTAGGTTATATTTCACTTACCTGTATACTTGTAAATTTCCTTCATATTGAAAGTAAAGAAAGTAAAAAATTTGGTACTTTTACGAATTCATATTTTTATTTGGTGAATTGTACGAAGGGTGAATTGTCTCCATGTTGAAAAAATATAACCTTATTTTCTTCGTATCATCATATGAAGGCGAAAGATATATGCAAAATAAAAATTACCGCATTAACAAATTTTAAAATGAATGTAGATTTATTCTTTAGAGATAAATTTGAATACTTAGTCAATAATTTTTCAGCATTTTTCGCCAAAATCTTCCTTTGTCAGGTGATCATCGTTTAGTTTCTTCCAAGTAATATTAAACTCTGGCTGCGTCTTAGCTGTCGTCTTTGTTGGATGATATTTTTATAAACGACAAACAACCCCTGATAAATGTCAGGAATATTAACTTCTATTTTTCATGAATGAAAAGAGTAAGCCAAACTTACATTTTACTAACAACTACGTAACAACACACAACACATCAACGACGCCAAAAACAAATTCCTTCATAATACCCGACTGGCGTTACTAAATATTGTGACAGACGTGTCAAAACAAGATTTGGTTTAACTAACCTTACCTTAGCATCATAACACCATCGTAAAGCGGAAAATTCCGAACACTATAATGTGAAATTAAAAAAATATATATATATACAATGTTGATCTATTAAAAATATTACGCAACAGTGTCGATTCCCCCCCCCCATGTAATAGATCGTAATATTTCTTCGAACCACTTCCCCCCAAAAAGCTGTTGCGTAATTTATGGATTGCCCCTCAGAGATTGACTTTAATCGTTGTTTAAAATGTAAAATGCTCCGATTCTTTTGTACTGAAAAATTTTTGATAGAGAACGCTTTCAGATTATAACCAATAAAAAATGTTTTACCCTCCTTTGTCACAAAATTATGCTCGCAAGTCAGTTTACGATGCATAACAATGCATAATTCTGTATTTTAATGCGCATAATGCCTGCATGATTTCAGCAATTTTGCCACATAATGACCGCATAAAAAGACTTAAATTTTATTACATAATTCAGTATTCTCAAGCGCATGAAGTTGACATCCCTACCTATGACATATAACCTCTGGAATATGAATCCTGACATATGACACTATATCTTTGACTTTTGCACTCTGATATTAGAATTCTCACCTTTGGTCTCTGATCTTTGGCTTCCAATCTTCGACCCCTGATTCTTCGTAGCGAGAAGTTCTAGAATAAATGAAGAAACTTCCCAATGAAAAAATATATTAAAAAGTGAATCAAAACTTGCCTTGTCTTTTACACACTTCGTACATAACGTGAAAAAAATTTATATTAATGATCTCATGTCCACTGTTGAGAATTTCTCTTGGAACTTTACATTAAATGTTTCGGAAGTTTATTTCCAGGACGCAAGGTGACGTTCCAATACGTGATATTGTAGTTATCAAATGCTAGTATTGCAATATTGCCATACATGTATTGTGACGTTGCGGGAGAAAAAAAAATCGAAATTCGCAGGCACGGAGAATCGAATCCTTACCGCCAAGCTTTAACAAGGGACGTTAGGTTGGTGTCAGTCCCCGATTTTCTTGTAACTTTGCCGACGAGTAGTTGGCGTTGAGTTACTAAATATGGGATAAACAATTTTGGCAGAAAATCATATTTAGGGATAGAAAACACCCCTCGTTTCTATAAAACTGTAAAGAATATTTAAAGCTTTTTTGCTTTCAACAATTTTTTACTTGTGTACTTACTTTCAATTAGTGTTGATAAATTTTGGTTTACGGAAACATTCAAGAAAATTATGCTGTCTAACCCCTAAGCGTCTTAAAAACCGCCCTCAAATATTTTGCGAGCGAAGTTCATTTCTTTAGTTTTAAAAATTTCTTCTGAAATTGACTCGCGAAACGTTTGATTATGTATCTAAAGCTTTTAGAAAGCTTGAGTACCTGCATATCATGAAAAACTATCCCTCATATGCAAAAACATCCGCTTCATATGTTCTAATGCGTTCCTTTGTATTTCGAAATCGTATGAGGCTATATAAGCATTGACTGTCTCTTCACTATTACATTTACAGCAGCATTATGCTCACGAGAGTAACTCTAACTATCCCTTTGGTATTGTCAAAACCACCCCTCTCCCCAGAAAATTTGAATATATAGCTCAGAAAAGCGTGACAGTGCAGTCAATATACAAATAAATTAATTTTTTTGTAGAATTATAGATCAAGAAATATATTTTCGAAGCAGAGATTATGGAGGTAAACAGCGATATCAAATTACTTTTCGTTATTATCATGATCAAGTTTAGGTATTTAAATGAATAAACATGTGAGAGCAAAACAGTAGTGTGCAGCAGTCTTTTTTGTTCAAACGCACATTTTTCTATCAGTACAGTATAGTACAATTAGTTTTTTTTAATAATGATGATATCGAAGCACAAGCCATTGAACATAGTGAAACTACAGAATATAAAGAAGACTATTCAGAAGTCTTGACATGTTTACTCGAACCCGAAAAAGTAAACTTTAAATATTAACAAGAAGCAGTTACTTACTGGCAAAGTAAAAAAAGAAAACTATTGTCTTTGTCATCTATTCAGCAAAAATAAAAAAAAATCGTTCAGAGCGACAACTTTTCAGGTGGAAAGAACAAGTGGAAAGTGGGGGTGACAGGAATGATAAGTTGTATCGTGCTGCACAATTTACTTCAGAAAGTTTTGAAGACGCAATTGATTCTAAACTAACTGTGCACGATATTGATCTTCGAGAATGGGCTCTTGAAGCCAAAGCAGAATTGAATATGCCCTGGTTTGGAGCGTCACGCTGGTGGGTTTGGCAGTTCAAAAAGAAACATAACATTGTGTCACGAAAAGTGACGAAGTTTGTCACACATGCCTTTGTTAACCAGAATGACAATTTAAAAGCAAAATGTGAGGAATTTTTAAAAGAAATAAAACCGAAAATATTACAGCATGGATATTGGATATACTCACATAATATACAATTCGAATTAATGTGGCTTCAACTTGGAGATGCATAGTGGAAGAACATTAACTATTCGTGGAGAAAAGACAGTTGAAACCGTTATCCAGTCTGTATCCTCCATAACCCATAGCTACACTATACAACCCACTATATCCGCGGACGGAAAATTGTTATAACCTTTATTTTCTATTCTCAAAGAAGCGAGTGTAAAGTTTGATCCAATGTAGAAAAAAGCTCGTTTCGTCTTGCAAACGTTTACATTTCAGCTTCTAAATTCGGTAAATTGTCTCCTGAACTTCTTCAAGACCGGCTTCAGGAGGTATTTTTCCCTAACGTTGGAGATTCTGTTGTTTCACTATTAGACTCATGCGGATGGTGTGAAAACACAGTGCAATAAGCTGTGCCAAAAGACGAAGACTTCAAATTGATGACTATTCCTGCAGGAACGACGGGTAAAATTCAGCCGCTGGATGTGTATGGATTTCAAATAGGGAAAGGATTCATTAACAAGTTTTCTGATATAGTTCTGCTTTTGCGTTATGGCATTAATTTTCATGCAAGAAATAATATTATAAAACTTCAGTCCCTGACTCACAATCAGTTATCATCACCCAGGTTTGTTAACGTATTGAAAAATGCTTGGTACAAAAGTGGATATTTAGAGAATAGGCCACCCCCATTCGAAAATCCTGTACAATTTTGTTTGGGCACTGCCATAGAACCAAAAGGTGATGTCTGCGGAGAAGTAGCCGCGATAACGTGTTCATGATATAAGGAGCAACTATTCTTAAAGCATTCTTTTGAAGGATATTACTGTGATAAGTATACACCATAAGGAAAAATGGTAAAATAATTAAAACAATTATTATTGGTTCGAAATTTATCTTTGAATGCACATTTGACTTATTTTTAAAATTGGTTCAACATAAAAATTAATGATTTTCTGCATCACAGCGATTCATTAGTTAAACTGTAATAAAGTTATCATTATATTTTATGTTTTCAAAATTATATGCAATATAAGAAAGTGAAGTAAGTAAAATAAGTATTTGAAGCACGCTTCATAATAGTTATATAAGATATACGAAATCTCGTAAAACCTTTAACACATTTTCCTATTTATTATTGTGTATTTATTTCCAAACATAAGGTGGGTAATCCACTACACATACATATTTATCTCATATGTAAACAAAAGGGAAACGCTTGTTGCAAATAAAACGTTTTGCGAGTTAATTTCAGAAAAAATTTGTAAAACTAAAAAAATGTACTTCGCTTGGAAAATATTTGGGGGCGGTTTTTAAGACGTTTAGGGGTTAGACAGCATAATTTTCTTAAATGTTTCTGTAAACAAAAGTTCATCAACACTATCTGAAAGTAAGTAGACGAGTAAAAAATTGTTGAAAGCAAAAAAAGCTTCAAATATTTTTTACAGCTTTATAGAAACAAGGGGTGTTTCCATCCCCTAAATATTATTTTTCGCCAAAATTGTTTATAGCATACTAGCTGTGCCCTGTGGCGGCAGCTTCGCCGCCCGGAAAGTGCCGCTATAATTAATTCTATACATCGATAACAAAAGGAAATACAATAAAAGTTTTATGAAATAACAAAGAGAACATGTAAAAGACCTGGTGAAGAACTTTTTCTAACCTGAGGCTAAATTAAGTAATTTTGAACATGAAATAGTGGAATGGAATGAATAACATAAACCTTTAACTCTTTACAATTAACATAAACTTTGAACCATTTACAATGAAGAATACGTTAAATGAATCACAGCGCTTGTATAATACTTCGTTGTATGTGAAGACTTATGCTAAGAATAATCTGATGATAATTGAACGAATATTCGTTAATTGAATCGACTTATCAATCTAAGGCATTCGAGTAGACAACATTGTTTGTCCAATTATTTGCGTAAATGTAAAGATTTTTATCCATTCCCAACACGATTGTGAAATTTGTACAAAACTTTAAAAAAAACTTTGAAAGCGAAAAAAGAATTGAAAACTCAAAAGTGTAAAATAAAATATCCATTTTTGAATTTTAAATCATAAAACTCGTACTCAAGTCATAGAATCTGGTTTTGAAAAATGCGAAGTCGACAGTGAAATTTGAACTAAAC